>JAXQQM020066003.1:0-63906 GCA_034641835.2 Pinus albicaulis | reverse complement strand
TCCATTGAAAAAAATATTTGTCAAATTAGTTCATCAAATAAAAATTAAATTCCACAATACACTATAAAATTTTAAACATCATTTATAATATTTACATTATATACATAGTTCAACTTCTCGTTGAGATTGATTTTCCCTTTCAATATTTAAGTGTTATTCCTTATTTCTTATGTAATATTTTCTCGAGTATTCTATATGAGTCTTAATGTCTCTAATTTGATCATATTTTCTCTTTCCATTTCTTTGATTTCCCATGATAATTCAATATATATATATATATATATATATATATATCAATTTCAAAATCTAGGAAAAAAAACTCATTTTCAAATCCCAGCAAAATAAATTCACTATCTAAGTTCAACCTAAAAAAATTACTTTCAAAATTTAGCCCAAAAGACTCACTTTCAAAATTCAGCGCAAAAAATTCAGTTTAAAAATCGAGCCCAATTGTTTTTGTCCAAAAATTAGATGAAAAGAAGTTTGAAATTCAAAAGCTGCACATGAATAGTGTGAGTGTGAAAATAACATTTTGTCCGAGTTTATTTATAGCGTGGCCGAAACAGTTATATTAGAGGGTCGCAACATTTCAATCTTGTGGCCGACAAAAAATATGGATAGGTTTTTAGGCCAAACTTTTAAAAATGTTTTTCCATTTATTTCCATTTATTTTAACGTCCGTTCATGGAAAAAAGTAATTCAGATGATTTTTATTTATTTATTTTTCTGTCGAAAACTTGCAACTTAGCTCTGATCACCTTTCTCCAAGTTCGTAATGGTTAAAATCCATCAAATATGATGAATTTACTTTGGGAACTAATGCCAACTTTTTCATAATTTAATTTACTTTCGGCAGATATAAATTTTATGGAATTTCATAGATATTTGCCAATTTTAACTAATTTTCTAGTAAAATGTGTGCAAAAAATTTATGAAAATAATTATGATTCAATGAAATCAATTTTTTCTAGCTTCCAAAATATATTGTGGAAAGCTATGGAAAGTTTATGGTGCATTACATTGGTCCGTCTTCTTTAATGGATAGTTTTTATATTTTTAGTTTTTAACTAATATGTTGAGAAACATGGTGAGATGTTAAACATCTTCAAAATCTGCAGTTTTTTCATATTGGTTCAATTCAAAAAATTCTAGTAATTGTGATATGCATTTGTTGGTTTCGCAAATATAGCCATATCGAAGTAGAGATTGTCTAAATTATTGCATCACATTTTTTCTTTCAAAAACACAAGGTTAACAAAGAATACACTGCTGCCAAAAAACATGGATTTTTATGAATCCCTTGATTTTTAAAGAACACACAGTGAAACAATTTCTAAGTTGACGTGTGAAATGTGAATAAAAAAATTCTAAAAAATAAGTAATAGAAAGCTAATAAAATTTGTGACAAGGCTTCTTTTTATTGTAAAATGAAATTCTAAACAAAAAAATTTCTTTAGCTTGCCGAAAGTTGAAAAACTTCTAAAAATAATATTTCTTTCTCAAAAAAAGGAAAAAAGTGTAACCCTTCACATTTTCACATAGACCGAAAGTCAATTATATTGGTATATATTTTTGTGATGAGTGCACAAAGGTCGGATCAAATATCATAATTCCTTGGGATTACCAAATATATTTGTAGATAATTTTTCTTCTATTTAGAAATGCGAAAAAAGGGTGAATATTTATGAGAGTTAGGCATAGTACCAACATTCTCATTCTTGACTTAAATGTGTTAAGGCAGGGAAAAATAAAGTTATCTATTAAGTTGAGGTATAATATAAATATATAATGTCAAGTAGTTTGCTTTAAACTATTGTAACAAGGTTTTAGAGTAGCATTATCTACCACAATTGCGGCTCATGTTATTGGAAACATTGCATATTTAATGGTAATGTTCCTCAATGCATAAGTATGCCATGAATGACCATAACAAGCAAAAATCACATGAAAAATCCATCATGCTATGATGATTTCAATTTCAATGAAGATGTGTTTTATTTTATTTAGGAATATAAAACAATTGTTTTGCCTCATGTACCATGGCTACTGGATACCCAAATTTGGTTTCACTAGTGAAATATGAGTTGCGATCTTGGAAATTGACCAAAAGAGAGTAGAATAAATGAAAAAATCCATCATGCTATGATGATTTCAATTTCAAAGTAAATGTGATCTGTTTTTTCTATTGGAGAATATGAATCAACTTTTTTACCTCATGTAACATGGTTACTCTATACCCAAACCAGGTTTCTCCATTCAACCACAAGCTGCAATCCTAGAAATTGACCAAGATCGACCATGAACATGAACAATAGAACATCCTTCTAGATTTGAAGTGTTTCATAGCACATATTTGGAGGTGTTGAACATTCTTTAGATTAGTAAAATGAAATTTCTTGTAGTGAGCAATCACTACCTTTCTTGTCATTCATGTATAAATTCACACTGCTTAGTATTATTTTTTGAAATGGAGCATTATGTGTGGGAGTTACATTGTTTGAAGCACTATAAAGGTTTTGGAATTGGTTTAGGTATCAATGAAAAAACAAATAAATTCTTGAGGCAAATAATGACAAATATTGTGGAGGTGGAGGATAAATCCCTCATCTTGAAATGAAAACAATAAATACAACACAAAATAACATCTATAGATAAATATTTTGAAGAGCATGATGTGAATGAACAAGAACCAAATACATTCTTGAGTTAGATAATGACAATATTGTGGAGGTAGAGGATAAATTCCTCTTGAAACAAAAACAATAAATGTAACACCACTGGATCCAAAATAATGGATGAGGTTGCTCAACCAATCATAAAATAAATAAATATTTTTTACAATTTCAAAAACATCCAAAAATATTTTTTTTATTAATATATTTTTTTAAAGTAAAATAAAAATTTATGGTTAACCCCCCTATAAAATTATTAGGGAATCACATAACAAACACTATATACATTGTCCATATCATAAAGCATAGTCTAACTCTCAATGACAAGTATAATAAAGTGTGTAGTTTAATTTTTATGTTGATAGGCCTCTTTTTTATTGAAAGTTGGCAAGAATACTTTCTCTTTTAATCCAAATCGTTTTCTTATGGTCATAAATGAAAGATGTTTGGATATTCTAGTCCCCTCCTCTGCATCAATGAATGGAATTTCAAATATTAATTAACCATTCATCTCTAAATCCATGTATACCATTTTACATTTACCTAATACAATTATGAAATTATCATACAAACTAGCACAATCATATTTACCAATGTGGTTGATATACGCCGATAGATGTATATGAAATAGATTTACAACCACATTCACTAATGTGTTTGATATATGCCGATAGGCCTATATTCACCACCCACCACATGCATTTTACCAAAATAATCATTATATATTTATGAATATAATTACCAATATATTATATATATATATGTACTTGTAATATATTAATAATATAAACCATATTGATACTATATACTAAAATTTTATATAATAATAATAATAAAATATTATTAAAAATTTTCAATACATTAATAGTTATAACTCAAACTATATTAAAATTAAAATATAACATAATACTAGTGTTTTATTACTATTTATAATAAGTATATATCTCTTACAAATATATCAAGGGATTATTAATATTATAATCCAAAAGAACTAATAAGCCCAAGGGTCTAATATTATAAACACAAGGAATTGGTGAACCCAAGGGAAAAATATTAAAAGCTAAGAAATCAAGAAGCCCAACAGATCCATATTAAAAAGAGAAGAGATTAATAAAGCCTAGGAATTAATATTTTAAATAAAAATGAATGATAAACTCACATGATGATTAATATTATAAACTGAAGAGAACAATCAACTTTAAGGATTGTTAATATTATAAACCCAATGAATTAAAAATCTAAAGGATTAATAAACCCAATGGATTGATATTAAAAACCCAAGGAAATAATAAACCCAAGGGATCAATAAGGCCAAGGGATTAATATTAAAAATACAAGAAATTAATAAACCCTAAGAATTAATATTTTAAATTAAAAAATCTATGATATTAATAAACCATAATAATCAATGTTTTAAACTCAAAATATTAATAAACCCAAGGGATTATTAATATTATAAACCAAAAGAACCAATAAATACAAGGGTTTAATATTATAAACCAAAGGAACAGGTGAACCCAAGAGATAAATATTAATAACATACACGATCAATAAGGCCAAGGGATCAATATTAAAAACAAAAACGATTAATAAACCCTAAGAATAAAGTTTTTAAACTCAAAAACCTAGGAAATTAATAAACCCTTATAATTAATATTTTAAATTAAATAGATTAAGGAACCCAAGCCATTATTAATACTATAAACCAAAAGAAGTAATAAACCCAAGGGCTTAATATTATAAACCAAAGTAATTGAACCCAAGGGATAAATATTAATATTATAAACCAAGAAATTAATAAACACTAATAATTAATATTTTAAACTCGAGATATTAAAAAACTCTAAGAATTAATATTTTAAACTCAAGAGATTAATAAACCAAAGGGGTTATTAATATTATAAACAAAAAGAACTAATTAACCCAAGGGTTTGATATTACAAACCAAAGGAATTGGTGAACCCAAGGGATAAATATTAAAGACCTAAGGGATTAATAAGGCAAAGTAATCAATATTAAAAACACAAGAGATTAAAAAACCATAATAATTAATATTTTTAACTCAAAAACCTAAAAAATTATTAAACCCTAACAATTAATATTTTTAACTCAAGAGATTCTAAGACCTAAGTGTGGTTTAATATTATAACGAAAAGAACTAATAAACCCAAGGGTTTTATATTATAAACCCAAGGAATTGGTGAACCCAAGGGATAAATATTAAAAACCTAAGGGACAAATAAGGCGAAGAGATCAATATGAAAAACATAAGAGATTAATAAAGCCTACAAATTAATATCTTAAACAAAAAAGTTTGATAAACTCACATGATTATTAATATTATAAACTCAAGGGAATAATATTAAACCTAAGAGATTAATATTATAAACCTCAATTATATAAAAACCTTTAGATAAATACTATAAACTGTAAAATAAACATGGTTGAGCATGCTTGATTTAAACATTGAGACAACTGTTTTCATAATGCGACGTTGGACGAAGAATGACCATGGTTTTCCATGGTTTATTTTCATATTGAGACAATATTTATTACAATGTGACATTCGACCATGGAAGACCTTGATGGACTACAACCAACTATGATTAATAATGGTAGCCCATGGTTGATTTTCATATTGAGATAATGTTTTTCATAATGTGACATTGGACCATGCATTAATATTAAAGTGTATGACTAATATTAAATGCCTAATATTACCAACCCAAAGAATTAGAAAACTCAAGGGATTAATAAACCCTAATAATTAATATCTTAAGCTCAAAACCAAAGAAATGAATAAACCCTAAGAATTAATAATTTAAACTAAAGAGATTAATAAACAGAAGTGATTATTAATATTATAAACCAAAAGAACTAATAAAACCAAGGGTTTAATATTATAAACCAAAGGATTTGGTGAACCCAAGGGATAGATATTAATAGTATAAACCAAGAAATTAATAAAGCATAAGAATTAATATTTTAAACTCAAGAGATTAATAAACCCAAGGGGTTATTAATATTATAAACCGAAATAATTAATAAACCCAAGGGTTTAATATTACAAACCAAAGGAATTGGTGAAACCAAGGGATAAATATTAAAGACCTAAGGGATCAATAAGGTCAAGGGATCGATATTAAAAACACAAGAGATCAATAAACCCTAAGAATCAATATTATGAACCGAAATATTATAATCCCCAATGTTATAAACTCTAATTATTAAACACAATATTATAAACCCTAATATTAAACCCAAATATTATAAACCCAATATTAAACCCTAATTATAAACCCTATATATTAGAATATATATTATAACCCAACATATTACGCCATAATGTAAATCATAATACTAAAACTCAAAAGATTAATAAACCCAAGGGATTATTAATATTATAAACCAAACGAATCGGTGAACCCACGGGATAAATATTAAAAACCAACTTGATCAATAAGGCCAATGGATCAATATTAAAAACACAAAAGATTAATAAACCTAAAGAATTCAATTTTTAAACTAAAAAACCGAAGAAATTAATAAACCCTAATAATTAATATTTTAAATTAAATAGATTAATAAACCCAAGACATTATTAATATTATAAACCAAAAGGTAATAAACCTAAGGGTTTAATATTATAAACCAAAGTATTTGGTGAACCCAAGGGATAAATATTAATATTATAAACCAAGAAATTAATAAACCCTAATAATTAATATTTTAAACTCAAGAGATTAACAAACCCTAAGAATTAATATTTTAAACTCAAGATATTAATAAACCCAAAGGGTTATTAATATTATAAACATAAAGCACTAATAACACCAAGGGTTTGATATTACAAACCAAAGGAATTGGTGAAATGAAGGGATAAATATTAAAAACCTAAGGGTTCAATAAGGCCAAGGGCTCAATATTAAAAACATAAGAGATTAATAAAGCCTAAGAATTAATCTTTTTATCTCAAAAACCTACGAAATTAATAAACCTTAAGAATTAATATTTTTAACTCAAGATATTCTAAGACCCAAGGGTGGTTTAATATTATAATTGAAAAGAACTAATAAACCCAAGGTATTTATATTCTAAACCTAAGGAATTGGTGAACCCAAGGGATAAATATTATAAACCCAAGGGATCAATATGAAAAACATAAGAGATAAAAAAAGCCTAAAAATTAATATCTTAAACAAAAAGGTTTGATAAACTCACATGATTATTAATATTATAAACACAAGGGAATAATATTAAACCCAAGAGATTAATATTATAAACCTCAAGTATATAAAAATATTTCGATAAATATTATAAACCTAAAGTATGTAAAAATCTTTAGATAAGTACTATAAACCGTAAAATAAACATGGTTGAGCATGCTTGATTTAAACATTGAGACAATTGTTGTCACAATGCGATGTTGGACGAAGAATGACCATGGTTTTCCATGGTTGATTTTCATATTGAGACAATCTTTGTCACAATGTGACATTCGACCATGGAAGACCTTGATTGACTACGACTAACTATGATTAACAATGGTAGCCCATGGTTGATTTTCATACTGAGACAATATTTTTCATAATGTGACATTGGACCATGCATTTATATTAGATTATACAACTAATATTTAATGCCTAATATTACCAACCCAAAGAATTATAAAACTCAAGGGATTAATAAACCCTAAGAATTAATATCTTAAACTCAAAACCTATGAAATTAATAAACCCTACAAATTAATAATTTAAACTGAAGAGATTGATAAACCGAAGAGATTGTTAATATTATAAACCGAAAGAACTAATAAATCCAAGGATTTAATATTATAAACCAAAGGAATTGGTGAATCCAAGGGATAAATATTAATATTATAAACCAAGAAATTAATAAAGCATAAGAATTAATATTTTAAACTCAAGAGATTAATAAATCCAAGGGGTTATTAATATTACAAACCAAAAGAACTAATAAACCCAAGGATTTAATATTACAAACCGAAGGAATTGGTGAACCCAAGGGATAAATATTAAATACCTAAGGGATCAATAAGGCCAAGGAATCAATATTAAAAACACGAGATCAATAAACCCTCATAATCAATATTATGAACCGAAATATTATAATCTCCAATGTTATCAACTCTAAATATTAAACACAATATTATAAACCCTAATATTAAACCCAAATATTATAAACCCAATATTAAACCCTAATTATAAACCCTATATATTAGAATCTATGTTATAACCCAACATTTTTCTTTTTTTAAATTAAGAAGATCTATTCACATTCAACGTAAAAACTTAGATTACAGCATAGCCCCGGAGAGGCGAATTCGCAGACAAGCGTCTGTAAGCAGAAGATTTTTCTGTCTGATAAGCTAGGGTCTCTCCCTCTAGGAAAGGGAATATAGGGGGAGGAACAGAGGGGAGAGTGATATTGCAAAAAAACATAGAGTGATCATACATTGAAGTTCTTGAAAAAATGCTTTGAAGCCTCGAATAGAGAGTAAAAAAGGAAAGCATAATGTAATATCCCAAAATAGGGAAATTCTACAATGTTAGGAATATGTTATAGTATTCCTAAATTGGAGATCCAGCAATATGTAAACACAAACTAGAAATAGCAGTGAACAACCTCATACCAAAATGTATGGAAATCATGGAGCCATTGTATTATACATATCAGCAGCAATGAGTACAATAGGAATGTGCATAACTCAGATAAGCATGGAAAATGAGCCTCTCATGAATACATATGCCAAAAGATGAAATGCTGCTACATAACAAAGTGTCTATGGATTAAAACTGCGCAGTCATAGATAGAGTACTGCTACATGAAATATATAACAACATAGATCTGCATACATATGAATGATACAATGATGGGAGAGAATATCTAAGCTCCCGAATACTATTTCACGTCAACCCTGGAAGGATTCGCTGAAATATGAAAAACTACAGAAATGTCGGAGTTGCAGGGTAGCAACTGCAACTCAAGAACTGGAAATGGAAGGAGAAGTATGAAGATGCTACAATAGATGAATAAACCTCCTCCAATGGATCTCTCAAGTGAAAGGCTGATCCTATCACTGAAGATCTCACCCTCCAAACAATCTGCAAAACCCCCACTGCAATTGCTCACTAGAAATAACGTAGTCACTGAAGGAAATTTCACTGTAGGGGAAAGGAAATGAGTTGGCCCAACGCCAAGATATGAAATAAACTCTAAAACCCTCCTCAATAGCCTTCCAAAGGAATGGAAGCTCCCTCCTCTGAAAAAACAGCTTCCAAATAGGTGTTGCGTGACCTCCACTGCAACACCCTGCAACACAACGTTATACTTGAGCAGAAATAATGTTGTAGCTGAAGGAGGTGGCTTGGCCTTGAGCCTGAATGTGGAGAATTGAAGTGAAATCCCTCAAGAGGCCTCTCAAGAAGGATAAGGAATCCTAAGCAGGAATCCCTCGTGCTAAACAACAGTACAACTTTGCTAAACAGCAGGAGACTGAAAATAGTCTAAGCAGACAAGAAATAAATAATACATAACATGAGTAACAATGGTTGCCTTGCCCTCCTTTTAAACAAGTGAGAACTCTCTCCCCATGGGTCCCACTCCTTAGGGTTTTCTCCACCAAGGAAACTTCCTCCCATTCACACTGCGATGTTTCTTCAAGTGGTCCCCACCTCTTATCCCAGCGCTGTCGACTTGATCAGACTTGACCTTGTCCTCATGCAAATGTCCTCTTTCATACTTGAGGGTATGAAATCCAATTATTATGAATATCCATTTTCATATTATGAGGGATTTTATTCATTATTCTGCAATGTATGGGCCTCCTTACCCATTTTATTATCTCTTATGTGTAAACAGCAAAATTTAATATTCCCTTTAACTGTGTGCTAAAGTGGGAATATTACAGTCCTCCCCTCCAAAATGTTGCTTGTCCTCAAGCAACTGCAAAGATAAAACTAAGGGGCCTTCTTGAGGCATGAGGTCTGATATTATTTGGGATCTACCATCCCGATATGAAGCTCCCATCCCCAAGCAATCATCCATACAAATTGAGTTACCTCCCAACATGGAAACTCCTGAAAATGCTCCTCCACCTTGAGCTCTGGCAATGTAGGTGGGTTGAAAATCTGATCTTGGTAGACAAAATAGTCTACCCCACACTGTCCTCCTCTCCACTTAAGATAAGTGTAGAGTGTCTGCTGATCCTAGGCTGCAATAATGTTGCCCTAAAGTGGCAAGAAGGAAATGGGATCCTCAAATATCTCCTCTCCAACGTTATGAATCATGTTGGCCCAAATATCCCCATATATGATGAGTTGGAAATTATCATCATATGGCATCACATCCATCATATGGCTCACCTCATAAGGAAAAAAATGTGTTGCTATGGTGACCATACCATCTCCCATGCTCCCCTTCGAACATGTAGTGCAAAAAGTGTGGGGAATTCCTCCCTCAAAGGACACATCCACCCAATGTGTCTCTCCCCCAATTATGCTCCCAAGGAAATAAATAAAAATAGCAATAAAGGGAACCATAATGAGAATCATGCTTGCTGCCATATGAAGTATTGGATAAGGACAATGGTCCCTCAAATGCAACCAGCGGAGCTTGACCCTCGACTACAATAGAGAATGACAAAGAGTGTGGTTTCTCAACCACCTGCTTGCTACCCCATTCTCCTCATGTCTTTGGAGAAAGTGAATGATGTATTGTGTAAGATGAGTATGTTCTCCACAAGAAATCTCCTCCCCACATCCTCCTAGGGAGTGATCATCTATAATGGCCTTAAGTAGACCACAAAATCTATAAGGAAGAATATTCCTCTAAGAAAATTTATGCACATATATGGTTAAGAGATGCATACATATATACAAATTACCATGCAAATAAAAAATTCCCTTACCATATGTTTTGCTCATACAAATGGAGTGGCTCATAGATGAGTCTCCTCTCATCCTCAAAGAGAAAAGAGTTGGTTGTGCTAACTTCTCCAAAGATTTATGTATATCCTCCATCTCCATATGTTTAATGCATCTCCTCATATGCTGATATATCTCCTCCTCAAACCCCTTCCAAAAATACCCCTCCATGATGGTGTGGTATGCTCTCATAGAACCAGTGTGGCTGAAAAGGAAATCCTCATGGGATGCTTGTAGCAACTTCTCGTTGAGCTTGGAAGCTCAATATAAGAAGATACTACCATGATAGTAGATGACCCCATCTCTAACTGAATATCCCTCCTCCTACAACTGGTCATCCAATATCATGCAAGTGAAAAGATCCTTGGAATACTCCACCAACAACTAGGAGTTTCGATATGGATCTATCCTCCATAGTGATAGCGCTGATGATCTCTCATGAAGAACATCTTTCACATGGTCATCCTCCTCTTTGACATCTCCCATGCCAAAGATGCAAGTTGGAAGGCTGCTATCCTTCCCCTGCTGCTTCTTCCACAACGCAGAACCTGAAATGAGAGTGGGTAAAGATGATGTTGAGAGAATGCCTTTCTCCTCCTTGAGTCTACCCAAGACTCTAAGCACTGTAAAATTACCTCCCAAGGTCTCCACTCCTCTGAAATCAATGGATGGTGCCTCAAAATGTTTAGCATCTCTCATCATCTGTTGATTTGGTGGTCTCCTTGGTGAAATGTCTCCATGCAATGAAACATTATCATCAAGAGTATACTGCATACATGAATGGATAGACTTGTCCCTTCTCTCACTGCGCAATCTAGTCTCCCTCTTAGGTGCATCAACCTCATGAAATAGATAGGGATGTGTGCTCCTCATCACATGATGTTGTTCATCCTCCCTATCTCCTCCTTGTATCTCCATAGTTCCACACCTCATAATCAATGGCACATGTAGAACATCAGTTGTGCCTTGATCTCCACACATGAGATCCTGGGGACTTCCTTGCAAGGATGCAAGAATCCCTCTAGTTGGAGAAAGAGCTCCTCCTTCCTCTGCATGAGGTGCTAGATCAACTCCAGATCTGACAACGTTGTTGCCCTCAGCCTCCTCAACATGAATGGGCAACCTCCCAATGATTGGATCCTCCTTTGAAAAAGGGGTCTCCATTCCTTCTTATGCCAACATACAAGATAAAGGTCTTGCCTCTAGCAAAGTATGATGCAAGTTGTCAGCCTCTTCCATGGGTTTCTGAAGTGGTTTTGGTTTTATGATTTCCTCCACCACATGTAAGGTCTTTGTTTGTTTAGATTTGTTTTGCTTCACTACATGTGTTTCAGAAATTTTCTTATCAAAATTTTCCACCAATGTTTTAATGAACCTTGCATAGGAAGAAGTATTTTCATTCTTCAAAGAAAAATACTCAGATATCCACCATGCATATGCCTTACCTCAAAAATGTAGCGCTGCTACTCTGATGGCTTCATCTTCAGAAATTTGATGCTGCTGCAAAAAGGTGTCTAGCTCTTCCACCCAAGCCCTGGCTAAACATGTAGGGGAACCATCAAACGTAGATAGAATAAATCTATCCACATTATGCTGCTTGCTCCTCCTCACCTTGATCTTGAAAAACTCTGGGAAAGTGATATGATCTCTGAACTTCTGAGTTTGAGACTCATATTCATGCAAGAAACCACTAAGAGATCCCCTCTTAGGCATTCCTTATTTCTCTTTTTCTCTCATGAAAAAACAGGGCATCTAACTGCGCTATGCATCATAGGGCATGGTTGCATGTTCACACTTCCCATAAGAAAATCTAGATTTTGACTCAGTTTCAAGCCCTCTTCGAGATTCTTTATACATCTCCCTTCTTATCTTCTTGAAATTTTCATGAATGCTCTTTACAGATCTGGGAAGAAGCATTGTAAGCCTATCTTCCTTTCTTTCTCCATAGAATGGAGTCTTCATCTCCTCTTTTTTGGATAGCATGTTGGTTGAGTTCCATAGGCTGAGCCAAGATTATACTCTGATACCACTGTAATATCCTAAAATCAGGAATTTCTACAACAATGAGAATATCTTAAGATATCCTAAAGTTGGAGATCAGTAATATGTAAACACAACTGGAAATAGCAGTGAATAAACATCATACCAAAATGTATGGAAACCATAGAGCCATTTTATTATGGATCAACAGCAAATGATTGCAATACAACTCAAAGTATCAAGGCAAACAAGCCTCCCATCAATACACATGCTAAAAGTAAAATGCTACTACATGGCAGAGTGTCTATGAACAAGAATTGCGCAGTCATAGATGGAGCACTATTACAAGAAGTGTAAAATATCATAGATATACATATATATGACTCATACAATAATGGGAGAGAAGATCTATGCTCCCAAACAATATTTCAAGACAATCCTGGAAGGATTGGCTGAAATATGAAAAAATGAAAAATGCTAGAGTTGCAGGGTAGCAGCTGCAACTCAAGAACTGGAAATGGATGGGGATGACTGAAGATGCTGCAAAAAATTAATAAACCTTCTCCATTGGATCTCTCAAGCGAAAGGCTGATCCTATCACTGAATATCTCACCCTCCAAACAATCTGCAAAACCCCCACTGCAATTTCTCACTAGAAATAATGCAGTCACTGAAGAAAAATGCGTTGTAGGGGAAAGGAAATGATTTGTCCCAATGCAAATATCTGCAATAAACTCTGAAACCCTCCTCACTAGCCTTCCAAAGGAATGGAAGCTCCCTACTCTGAAAAACAGCTTCGAAAATGGTGTTGTGTGACCTCCACTGCAACACCCTACAACACAACATTATACTTGAGCAGAAATAACATTGTAGCTAAAGGAGGTGGCTTGGCCTTGAGCCTGAATATGGAGAATTGAAGTGCAATCCCTCAACAGGCCTCTCAAAAAGGAGAAGGAATCCTAAGCAGGAATCCCTCGTGCTAAAAATCACTGCAACTCTGCTAAACAGCAGGAGACTGCAAATAGTCTAAGAAGACAAGAAATCAATAATACATAACATGAGTAACAATGGCTACCTTGCCCTCCTTTTAAACAAGTGATAACTCTCTCCCCATGGATCCCACTCATTAGGGTTTCCTCCACCAAGGAAAATTCCTCCCGTTCACACTGCATTGTCTCTTCAAGTGGTCTCCACCTCTTATCCCAGCGCTGTTGACTTGGTCAAACTTGACCTTGTCCTCATGCAAATGTCCTCTTTCATACTTGAGGGTATGAAATCCAGCTCTTCTGAATATCCCTTTTCATATTATGAGGGATTTTTTTCATTCTTCTGCAATGTATGGGCCTCCTTACCCATTTTATTATCTCCTATGTGTAAACAAAAACATTTAATATTCCCTTTAACTGTGTGCTAAAATGGGAATATTACAATAGCCCTAAAAACATGGCTCAAAATCTGGGGTTGCTAGCACATAATTGCTAAGAAAATTCCACAGTCGCTGGCACATAACTGCCGAGAAAATTCCATAGTCGATGGCATGCCTTATTGTGGGATTGAATGAAATTCCTCAATCACATGCATGACTTGTGATGGGAGCGGCTGAGGGTCCAAATCAACAAATTGTTAAGTGATCTCAGGTGTTAATCACTTGGAAGGGGTGGTTGGCTCCTGGAGGTCTTGTATCATGTGTGGAACATCAATTTGGTTTCATTATGTCGGTTCCACTTACTTAACTATACTTGGGGAGCTGAATCACCTCGTAGTAGCCTCTTGTCACATGTTTAACCTGGCGGAGAGGTTAAATTGGGTAAATGTGGGAGGAGGGTGGTTACAGAGTGGTATTAGAGCATATTTCCATTCTCTTTGGGCGATATCTGATACTATAGAGTAGTATTAGTGCATGGTTCACCCCTTGGACTGAATGGGAGGTGTTTTTGTCATGCATACATGTTTATGGAATATGTGTTCCTTACGCTTGTGGTATATGTGCTTGTTGTGTATGCATGGCGGTCATCATGGTTGTAGTTGTGTCGCCATGTGAAAGTTGATAGTGTGGATGTTGGATGTATTTATCATGAGTATGTGTCGGTTATGCAATGGTTATGAATTTCAGTGTTTATATGTAATTTTTATGCATGTGTGTCATCCATATGTTATTATGCATGCATTATGTCTAGTTGGTGTTGTAGTTGTGGCATCATGCATGGTAATAGGATGATGATTGAGATGATTTCTATATAGCGTTATGGTATGATTATACATGTGTTATGCTAATATGGTTGGTATTTCAGATGAGATATCCTTCCCGAACTATATTGAGGTATTTTGGTTTGTTTATGATTTGGTTCAGTTGACATGATATACCTTGCAGGAAGAGGAACTAATATTACTAGTAGAATGGCAGAATACAGTTCATGACACTCCCCCTATGGATCAGATGAACAACATGGTGTTGGGAAATATTATGACATAAAAGAAACATTGAGAAGTGCAAAGTAAGAAATAAGGAGTTTTAAATAATATAATGATAAGATAATTCAAGAATAGGAGAAACAAACATAAGTTAATTTCTTCATCCTTAAGAGTTTATCATAATTGTAGAGATAGGGACCACTTCGTATCAGCCATGGGAAAAGGTATAGGACTAATGGGGCATATGGAAGTAGACCTCATGGTGGGAACAGGTTGGATAAATATGAAATGATTATATATGTAATATTCTTGGATACACCTGATAGGTGAGGCAGTGGACATGGGATTTAGTCTAGTTCTATTTTAGACATGTATGATGTATCACAAATATCATCATTATCATCCTTACAGGAGGAGTTGTATGGGATATTAAACCACCTACATTTGATGGAAAAATTAAGAAGTCATAGGATGCATAAGCATGGTTTTTTGGGATGAATAAGTTGTTTAGGTTGCATGATTACTCAATGAACATGAAGGCCAGAATAGCTACATTCAGTCTTAAAGGTAAAGCAAATATTTAGTGGGAAGATGTAAAGAATATGAGAGGTATTTATGAAGAGTAATTTACTTAGAGTGAGTTCGAGAGATTATTCAAGAATAAGTATCTATCAGAGAGATACTATGACTACATGGAAAAATAAGTCTATCAGGTGAATATGGGATCTATGACCGATGAAGAGTATGCTAGCATATTCTTGGAATTATTGAGGTATGTTCCTTATCTGAAGGAGGAGAAAGAGAAGATTCAAAGATTCATCAGTGGGTTGTCGATAGCATTCAAAGAAAACATTGACTTTGATGAGTCTAGATCATTAAAGAGGCCATCCAAAAGCTAATGCATTTTTATGAGCAATCAAATCAAAGATATGAGACTAAGCAGGACTAGAAAGTTAATGTAAAATATAAAGGGAAATGGGATAAGAAGCGAACAATACCTTACGATGCAGGTAACAAAGAGAATGCAGTGCCACATAAGAAGCTCAACACATTTGACAATGGACATGAATTTCTATCTCGGGAGCATAAAAAGGGTGCAAGATGGAGGCCTTTACAGTGTTGGTCTTATGGCAAGGACCATCGCATGTGAGATTGTCCACAACATCAGGGTGGCACACTGCATATTTACAATGCTCAGGAGGCACAAACAATGGGCATTATATAAATTTTGAGGTCTAAAATGGGCCTCCTAAGAAAAATGTACAACTAAAATAAACATTGTAAGAACCAATAGGATTCAAGATGATGATGTCAACCATGGGGGATGATTCACCATTTTTGGGTTAAAAAAGTAAAAAATAATAAAATAATAAAACTACTTTTTCAACTTGTATTTTTAACTTATCGCCCTAAGGTTTTACTCAAATTCTGAGCGAGAGTTCTTGTTGGATGCAAAATTTAATTCCTCGTCCAAGGAGTACCCATGTTGTATACTTTTGATGGATCTTGTTATATGAAAAAAGAGAAATACATGAAAAAATGTGGTTGAAATCACGTTTTTCATGTATTTATCATTTTTAATATAGCAGGGTCCATCGAAATTATGCAACATGGGTACTCCTTAGACGAGGAATCAAATTATGCATCCAACAAGTGTTCCCGCTCTAAATTTGAGTAAACCCATAGGGAGATAATTTTAAAATACGAGTTGAAAAAGTATTTTTTTTTCTTTTTTTCCCTCTAAAATTTGATGATGTAATCTAATCTTATTTCATTATTTCCATTATTATTTTATAATTTCCTTAGGATGCCCCTTTTATACCTCAAAATTCCCCTAATGGGATGTTGGACAAATTATTCATCACATTTATGCAGAGTTGGATAACAAATAGGCAAATCATAAGGCATATGATTATCGAGATGGACAATAAGCTTTGTGATCAAGTTGTTTCTATTTTGATTGAACCTGGATATATTTATAGTTATGTTAATCCTGACTTGGTGGATAAGTGTAGTTTGAGTAAGGAAGCGCATGCAAAGAATTGGTTAGTGCAGTTGGCTACATGTACTAAGAAAAGAGTTCATCATTAGGTAAGAGTTGGTGCATTTGAATTGAATGGTACATTTTAATGTACTTTTGTTGGGGTCGCATAATATGATTTTTTGTATGGACTGGTTATCTCTTCATATGACTAAGGTGGATTGCTATGAAAATGCTATCGAGTGTTTGGATGACAACGTGGAACACAGAGTCTTGCAGGGTAAGAATAAGGCAACATCAGTTAGAATGGTGACAACTATGCAAGCCAAGTGTAGTTGCAGGAAAGGGTATGTGCTATTTTTAGTACATATTTCCAGTGATAAAGGTAAGGATGTTGAGGATGCAGAGGTATTTAATAGGTACTCGGTTCTACAAAAGTTTCAGGATGTTTTTCCGTCAGAGGTTTCAGAGTTGTCACCTCAAAGGGAAGTGGAATTTTCTATTGAGTTGGTACCAAGGGAAGCACCAACATCAAAGGCATCTTACAGGGTGAGCACTCCGAAGTGGAATTGAATATGAAGTTGAAGGAAATTCTTGAAAAAGGATACATTAAGCCAAGTTTTTCATCGTGGGTAGCACCGATATTGTTTGTAAAGAATAAGGATGGTACTCTCAGGGTATGCATTGATTACAAGAAATTGAACAAGGTGAAAATAAATAATAGGTATTCGTTTTTGAGTATTGATGAATTGTTTGATCAGTTAAAGGGAGCACCAGTGTTCTTGAAGATTACAATATTCCCAAATGGGGAATGCAGCAATACAATGCAGATATGCAGGAAAAGGAAAATAAACATCAGTTCATCTTAGGAAGACAAACATAGAGGCCACTATAAAGGTGCTAAAATGTATTTATCAGAAGAGAAAGAGCAGATCTTATAAATACATATTTTTTGTAAGATCCTCTTGAGGAAATACAAACCTCAGTAAGAAAATCCTCAAAAAGAGGTGTTCTAACCATGTATATAGACTGGAAATTTTTTTACAGCATTATTTTATTGACTGCAACATGCTGTAGATTACACATTAGATCTAGAGAAATTAAGTGCATGAAATTTCAGATCTATAACAGATCCATACACTATATAGGCTCCTCTTCAAAATCCCCTTGGGGTTCTCAGCATGACACCATGTACATGAAGTAGATCTAAGATCTAAGTCTGCTGAATCTAAGTGTGTTTAGATCTGAGACTAGATTGATATGATATGAACAAGAGAATAATCACCTCCAAAATATCTCCAAAGTGAAGGGCAGATCCCTAACACTTGAAAACCAACTCTCCAACTGGTATGCCAAAACACCCCGCAACTGCACCTACATGAATAACGCAGATCTGGAAGTAAAATTGCATCATGAGTTTAGAATGTGGTTGTACACATGCAGAATAAGAATGATGTGTCATCTATCCCTCTCCTCCCAATGGAATATAAACCTCCTCCATTGAAAAGGAGCAAATGGCTTAGATATGAATAGATCTAACCTCCACTTCTTGACTTGCAAAGACAACCAAACCAGTCAAAGTGTCTAGCCCCTTTCCACACCTAGGGTGTAGTTCATGACCAAATTTAGCCTTGTTACATTTTGGAATTGATTTATTCATTGTTTAGGAGTATTGTATACTGTACACTTATCTTCTTTTTTTTTTTCTCAGTAAAATTAATCTATTTCTATTGAGTAAAATATAGTACAATCAAGAGAGACAAGAAACCGGCAGACCGGAAATGATGAAACTATCAACCTCAGTCGAGGAGAAGGAAAGAACTAAACACAGAGCTACAACAAGAAACAAGAGAGCAGAAGACTGACTCTCACCCCACATGGGCAGAAGTCTCAACACGATGTTTTTTCCCTTTCTTTTTATTAACTTTTATCCAGCCGTCCTGGGAAGTGTGAGCTAAAACAACTTGAAGACTGGGTTTTTCCAACATGGGTATCTCCTTATCTGATTCAGAAGAGGAGGTCTCATGGACGCGTTTCTGAGTAGTTGCTGTGACAGTGGTGTGCACAGGAGTATCAGTGGACGGATCCATTGTCTGAGTCGCCTGGTCCGGCTCTACATCACTCCCCTCATCATCCGAGCTTGAAGAATCAGAGCTAACTGCTGGCGGCGGAGAACAAGGGGCCCAATGCTTGGGTTTTGGCTTGGCAATGTTGGCCTTTTTCGTTTTGGCAGTGAGCGATGGGCAAGAACTCTGCAGGTGCCCTGTTAGGTGACAGTGGCGGCAGCGGAAGGCAGTGTTCTCATAATCCAGCATCTGAGTCCAAACAAAGTCATTGGTCTTGAGATTGATTTGATCTGGTAATCCCTTGCTAAGATCTTGCTCCACGCATATTCTGGCATATGTGTAGAGCCCTTGATGTTCCCGCCAGGAATCTCCCATTAGAAAGCGGCCCAAGGTGTTGCCTATGCACCTGTAGACTGCTAAATGCCACAGGTGAGCTGGAAGGTTTGGAAGTCTGATCCAGACAGGCGTTTTGGTGATGACTGCTGTAACTGGGTCAAAATCAGGGAACCATGGAGTTAAGAAGAGTCCCACTGTACCCATAAACCAAGGACCTTCTTCAATGGCCTGTTCATAGTGCTTAGGATTGTCGAACAGAACTATAAAATATCCTTTTGAGCAGAAGCTGACCTTGCAATGGTGAGTCCAGTTGTCATGGATCCAGTCATAGAGGTCCTTAGAGCGCGGCCAGAGCCCATTGAATCTACAAATGATGGCCCTTTCAGCAAATTTTTGAAGGTCATCTGCGAGGCCAGGGTGGGAGACCTCAACAGAGGGAACCTCCTCTGACTTGTCAACCAGGAAAGGCTTGGGTTTGGGAGCCTCCTGGGAAATGGGAATCTCAGAGTGAACTGCAGCTTTGTAGGAGAAGGGAGGAGTAGAAGAAGAATGCCCTGCAACGCCACCTCTCAAACTAAGGGAAAACACTAAAGTGCTATTGTTTTTAATGCTGTAAGAAGAGAGGGGACGAGGATCATCGAGTTGTTTACCTTGAAATAGAAGTCTCTGAAGGGCAGAAGGAATCCCTAATCGGCGTTCCAGGTTCACCTTGAGATTCTGCACCAGATCAAAAGAGTGGACCCATTGCAAAATGGTCTTGCCTGAGAGCTGAACGATTTGAATCTGAAAGGGGGCAGAGAAAGTTTCCAAAGCGTTCTGGATTGACACCTTGCCTGAATCTTTTGGGTCTCCGAACTCCTGACGAGTCGGAAGCAGTGGGGGAGGGAAAAGCTTCCTCAGATGGAAGCTATCGCTCCAACCCAGATCCGCAGCTAATGATGGGGCTGCCGATTTGTGGAAGGGCCACGAGATTGTTTGCTTCAGACAAACCCCTGCCTCGCTTCCTTTTTGGAGAAAATCGAGAAAGGCCAACTTTTGGAGTACGTTCAGGGTCTCTGTTGCGGGAATGAAGTTTGGGCAGCAAAGGGCGTTTTTACTGGAGGGGTCAGCTTCGTTTCTCTGCATCAAAAACCCCCGTGTGAGGAGATCTTCCTCAGTCCAGAACCAGAGTTCGCCAAAAAGGTAGTAGGGATGAGCGGCATGAGCCCTCTCCTGGTCTGCGTGTTCTTTTTCAACCGGGCACTTGTTTGCTGTGGTTTCCGCCCTTTTTCTGCCGAATGCCTCCGCGTAGAGGCAGGGAGAAGGGGGCTCGCGATGGGTTGCAGAGGACGCTGCCTTCAGGCTTGTAATCGATGTTTTGAGGACCCCAGAAATGCTGCCAGCTACATAGCGATCGCCTTTGAAGGAGGAGGCGGCAGGGCCAGGAAGAGAACGCGCGGGGACTGTGTAATCGTTGAAGGCGGCGGCAGGGCCAGGCAAAACCCTAGCGGCTTCCATCTCTCAATTCTACACTTTTATTCTTTGAACAAGAAAGAAAACAAAATGAATATTCAATTCTCTTAGGACTAATTGGGAATACTCTAGGTCCTCCCCTCCCAAATATTTAGCATCTCGAAGCAAGCGAGAGAGTGAGATCTTGCAACTCTTGTCCTCCTCCATTGGTAGCACAACATGTGATAGATTACTCCATAATCTAAGTGTTAGCGATCCATCCCTCATGAATTTCTCTCCCAAAGTTCTCATGAGATGCGGAAAGTACATCCATAAGGAGTGATAGTTCACATAAACAGAACATATGGTTTTCCCAATGTTCTCCCTGAAACATGTAGCATAAGGTACATGGAGAATATCCATCCCATAGGGCACATACATACCTCCCATCCTCCCTCCATATATTCCCATAAAAAGCACAAGTACATCATCAATGTATGGGAGAAAAATCAAATACATACAAACAGAAATTTGTGTATATGGAGGTGGGTCATAGTCCCACATGTGGAACCAGTGCAGTGCATCTCCTACCTCCATCAGATCAAGATTTGGTAAGTGGTCTCCCCACCACTTACTTGTTTCCCATGTCATCTCACCATGGCTGAAAGTGTGAGATATATTTGGTGCCTTAGGGATGCACCCATAATGATATAAAATCTCCCTTTGTCCTTTAAGGGAGTGGCCATATTCAGAAATAGTTTTGGCCCAAAGTTTTCCATGAAGTTTATAAGGTACAACACTCCTCCTTGGATTCATGGCCTGCATATAAAAAGTGGAAGAATGCAAATAATAATCAAATGAAACATTATTTACATGAGAATATTTTCCACCAGAATTCCTCCTTAAACAAATGGAGTGGTGCATAAATATATCCCCTTCCTCAAGAAGAGAAAGATATGGTTGAATTAACTCTGTCATAGACTTATGTTGCTACCCCATCTCCACATGGTACATGCATCTTTGAAAATATTGATATATTTCTCCTTCAAAGCCTTCCCAATCAAAGCTCCTCATTATGATGTTGTAAATCTTCATGGAATATGTATAGTTGAAACAGAACTCTTCATAGGCCCTTTGTAGCAACTTCTCTTTGAGCTTGGAAGCTCTAGACAAGAAGATCCTACCATGATCATAGATGACTCCATCTTGGACTAAATAACCCTCTTCACGTGGTTGGTCATCAAGTATCATGCATGGGTGAAGATCCTTGGAATAATCCACCAACAGTTAGGATTTCCAATATGGATCTAGACTCCCCAACAATGACAGCGCTGATGATCTATCAACTGAAATGTCTGTCGTGTGGCTTCTTTCATCCTTGACATATCCCATGCCAAAGGTATGTGTTTGAAGGTCATTCCTTCCCTTCTTCTTCTCTCACAACGCAGAATCTAAAATGAGAGTGGGTAATGATGATGTTAGGAGAAGATCTCCCTTCTCCTTGAGCCTACCCAAGACTCACTGTGTTGTCTTATGGTCTTCTAATGCTCCAATCCATGTTGTGAGATATCTCCCACAAGATCTGAATGAGGTGGCCTCCCAAGTGGTTTGCCACTAGATATAAGTGTCCCATGCAACAATCTCATGAGCATGATAGATGAGAATGTAAGGTCCTTTCTTCCATTGTGCAAATCCATCTCTAATTTCTATGTGGAAGTGGTATGTGAGGGATATTTATGCATGCCTTTGATGTTGAGTCTCGCCACTCTTCTTGTCCACCATTCCATTTGCAAGCCTCCTTTGCAAAGCCTCCCTGTCAGTGGTGACTTTTCCCAATTTAATCGACCTACCAACACAATATAACATTGGTGTCGGTATGTCAACCACAAAGAAGTGATCAAATCAAGTAGCATATGTCCCCACAGTGACTGATAAGGATGGTACATAATGCATGCATTGCATTGTTCTATCTCTTGGGACCAAAACAGAGAATCCCTCAAAAGTATGAGTGGGTATTGTCCTTCTTTGCACTATATGGGCATCAATGAAGTTGTGGGTAGACCCACTATCAATCAAAACAGAGACCCTTTGATTCAAGATGGAATCTTGAACTCTTAAGGTCAAGTACTTAGGTACTCCCCTCAAAGATGCAAGAGTCCCTCCAATAGGAGAAAATTCTCCATTCCCATCTCTTGATGGTGTTGGCTCTCCTCCTGCAGTGTCAGCACTGTGATCTCTTCTTGGTTCATCCTCTTCTTCCTCCTCATCACCTGAGAAGACCTCTATGTAATGTGCCTTTCCAATAGCACATATATGTCCTAGTGCCCATGATTCTTGGAAAGTGAAGAAAAGATTCCTTCTTCTTAGATCTTTCTGAACTTCATCATCAAGAGGCTTCTTGTATGTTCTATCCTTTGAAGGAGCAAATTTTTCTTCCTTTCCCTTTGAACGAAAAAAGGGCTTATGCTGAAAGCTTGCCTTTGCTTTTGGCAAGGCATCTTGAAGGTCTCTAGCCCTTTCAATAGCATCATGTAGGGTAGTGGGCTTGGTAGATTTAACCAACCCATGAAGAGGTTCATCTAGACCATAGATGAACATGTACACCCTTCTTGCTACAGACAAATCAGGAACCATAACAGAAAGTCTTAAAAATTCAGAGATGTAGGATTTTGTATTACCTGATTGTTTTAACTTTGCAAGACTCATGAATGGTGCCTATGGATCTCTTCTGTAAAACCTTTCCACCAGCCTTCTAGTGAACTTCGAATAAGAAGTCACATTAGCATGACCCGATGTAGGCAAAGCATGGAACCACCAGTCATGTGCTTCACCTTCAAGGTGGAGTGCTGCAATATTGATAGCCTCCATCTCTGGGACCTTGTTCAACTAAAAGTAGATGTCAAGTTTTTATACCCAAGATTTGGCAGAACACTTTGATGACCCATTAAAGTTGGGTAGAAATAATCTTCCCATGGTGTGGTGTCGATCATGATTTTGAATGAATCCACCACCTCTATGATGATGCCTTGGTCTTCTATTGTCCTTTTTGTGACAAAAATCCTGAAAACTTAAGTTATCTTTGAATCTCTGATTTTGAGATTCATATTATTCAAAATAGTCTTCAAGGGATTCTTGCTCTTGAAACCCTTCATTTCCCACAGCTAAAAATGTAGGCATGGTAGAGTGTTGGAAAACTTGTGGCTGATGCACTGGTTGATCATTCCAATGGTGAGACATGCCAGAGCCTTCTTCAAGATGAAATCCTTTAGGGTATTCTTTTATTATGTCCAATATCATCTCTTTGATCTCTCTAGCAAGATATTGCATGGCTCTAAGAAGGATCTTTGGAAAATCCTTTTCTTCTTCTTCACTTCCAGATACAGAGGCTTTACCCTTGTCTTCATTGTCATTTGTGTAATCAAATTTCTTCTTCTGTATTCTCTTTAGATACCTCTTCTCTCTGTCAGTAAGAGGTTCTTCTTCTTCAGAAGATATATTGGCTTCTTAGAAAGCACAAGTTATGCCAAGATGATGCTCTGATACCACTGTAATATTCCCAAATGGGGAATGCAGCAATACAATGCAGATATGCAGGAAAATAACGCAGTTCATCTAAGACAAAATAGGAGGCCAATATGGATACCTTTAAAATGTATTTGCAACAGCAAAATAGATGTACAATGTGGCCCATAAGATGCATAACAGGAAATACAAGCCTCCAATAGAAGAAAATCCTCAAAAAGAGGTGTTGCAACCATATGTATAGACTGGAAATTGATTTACAACATTATTTTATTGATTGCAACATGATGTAGATTACACATTAGATCTAGAGAAAATAAGTGCATGAAAGGTTAGATCTAAAATAGATCCATACACTATATAGGCTCCTCTTCAAAATCCCCTTGGGGTTTTCAACAATACACCATGTACAATGAGTAGATCTGAGATCTAAGTCTGTAGATCTGTAGTAATATTCAAATCTGATATGAGCAAGAGAATGATCCCCTCCAATGGATATCCAAAGTGAAGGGCAGATCCCCAACACTTGAAAACCAACTCTCTAGATGGTATGCCAAAAGACCCTGCAACTGCTCCTACAGGAGTAATGCAGATCTAGAAGTAAAACTGTGTTTTAGGGTTTATAATGTGGTTGGCCACATGCCAAGATCTGTAAATGATGCTCCAATCATCCAATAATCTCCTCCCAATGGAATATAAACCTCCTCCTCCTCCTCCACTGAAAAGGAGCACTGAAATAGCTTAGATCTGAATAGATCTAACCTCCACTTGTTGCAGCTTGTAAAGACAACCAAACCCTCAATAGGATCTGTGTTGTAGTTGGAAGAAGAAGCTTGGGCTTCAGCCAGATATTGGACTATGTAATACAAGACTCTCCCAAGAGCTACTCAATGGGAAGAGGTGGGATTCCTGATCAAGAACACTCAATGCTAAACAACATTTTCAATCTAGGCTAAACAGCCAAAGAAATATATATGTCTAAACAGACAATATATCAAAATCCAATATCATTCAACAACCTTCTCATGCTGCCATCCTCTATCTTTTATAATTTAAGAGCTTATAAACCCTAAACCACCTTCAATGAAATCACTCGTTTCACACAAAGCATCTCCAACTAAAACTGCATTGTGCCTCATTGATGGCCACTCCTCCATGACAACACTGTAGATTTGGTCAAGGTTGACCCAGTCAAAATTTCCAGCCCCTTTCCACACCTAAGGGTGCTTGATTTAGCAGCCAAAATTCAACCTTTTTACATTTGGCATTGATTTATTCATTGTTTAGGAGTATTATGGACCTCCTTTACACTTTTATTCTTTAAAAAAAGAAATAAAACAAAAATGAATATTCCAATTAACTTAGGACTAATTGGGAATATTACAAAGATTGACTTGAGATAAGGATACCATCAGGTATGCATCAAAGAAGAGGATATTTACAAGACAACTTTCCGGACTAGGTATGGGCATTATGAGTTTGTTGTAGTTCCATTTGGTTTAGCTAATGCTCTAGCTAATTTTATGGGCATTAGTTGTATTCTAAACACATTAAATGTAGTTTCTTTTAGACAAAGGTACATTACTTGGGACATGTGGTTTTGAAGGAAGGCATAGAAGTTGATCTAGAAAAGATAAAAGCTATCATGGAATGGGAAGCTCCTAGAAATGTGTATGAGGTAAGATCATTCATGGGGCTAGTAGGTTACTATAGGAGGTTCATCAGGAAATTCTCTCGGATTGCATATTCTATTATGTCACTGTAGAGGCAAGGTAAGAAATTTGAATGGATAGAGGAATGTGCAACAAGTTTTGAGCAATTGAAGCAGTTGTTGACAAACGCTCCTGTGTTAAATATTACAAACCTGGAAAATATTTTTTGGTGTGTAGAGATTCTTATAAGAGGGGACTAGGCAGAGTCATTATGTAGGAAGGATAGGTAGTGTGTTATGAGTCAAGGAAACCAAATGAGCACGAGCATAATTATCCAACACATGATCTTGATTTGTCAGTGATCATACATGCAATGAATATGTGGAGGCAATATCTTCTTGGAATGAGGTTTGTATTGATGACTAATCACATTGGATTGAGGTACTTATTTGATCAACTAAATTTGAATTCTAGTCAAGCTAGATGGTTAGCCACGATCAGTGAGTTCTACTTTGAGATCAGGTAAATTAACGATAAAGAGAACTAGATTTCATATGCTCTTAGCATGAGGATATAGGTAACTCACATTACAACTATGAGTTCTTATGGGACAAATTTACAGGATCAGATCTTACAGGAAGGTCAGCATGATGACAGATATAAGGAGCTTAGGCATAGGTTACAACATGGTACAGGTGATCAAAATGTGGACTATCATCTCACAACAAACATATTGGTCAGGCTTAGGGACAGGGTATATGTGTCAAATGAGAGTGATCTCAAGAATATTATCTTGAGGGAATTTCATGCTAAGACATATTCAGGTCACCTGGGATATTAGAAGACATTGACAATAATGAAGAAGTTCTACTACTGGTTGAATATGAAGAATAAGTGGTAGAGTTTGTGGTTAGGTGCTTGGATTGTAAACAAGTGAAAGAAGAATGTAGGCATACAAGTGGTATACTACAAAAATTCTGATTCCAGAGTGGAAATGGGAGGTCATTTCCATGGATTTCATCACACATTTTCCAAGGACATCTAGAAAACATTATTCTATTATGGTTGTGGTTGGCAGGTTGAAAAAGGAAACACAGTTCATTCTAGTGAAGTCTACATATTCAGTTAACGATGTAGCACATGTATTCATCAGATATCTAGTAAGGTTACATGGTGTTTCGAAAAATATTGTGTCAGGTAGGGATGTTGAGTTCACTTCTAGGTTTTGGAAAGAGTTATTTGTAGGTTTAGGTACATAGTTAGCCTTTAGAACAACTTATCATCCACAGACAAATGGAAATATAGAGAGGGTCAACATGATTATGGACGACATGTTGAGAATGTATGTGATGCATCAACAACCTAAGTGGGAAGAGTATCTATCGTTGGTTGAGTTTGCTTACAAATGTGGGTATCAGGAATATCTAGGTATGAGTCTATTTGAGGCACTCTATGGGTGGAGTTACAATACTCCTATCAATTGGAGTGATCCAGTTAACAAGGTGTTGATAGGACCGAACAAGTTGGAAAAGATGGAACAAGAAATGCAGGTTATCAAGAAGAATTTAAAGGCAACACAAAATAGAAATAGGAGTGATGTAGATTGGAATAGGTTGTTTAAGGAGTTTCAGATTGGGGAATAGGAGCACTTCTTTCAAAATCAAGAAGAGCTCCTTGAGGATTGGATCATGTTGAAAGTTGGCACCACAATATTATGGACCTTTTAAGATTGTTGAGAGGATTGGACCAGTATCCTATCAACTTGCACTGTCTCCGACAATGAAAGTCTATGATGTTTTCCTTGTGTCATTACTTAAGAAGTATGTTAAATTTTTCATCACGTGATTGATTGATTTGTATTGCAGGTGGAACGAGAAGGATATTTCTAGTTGGAACCTCAGTGCATTTTGCAGAGAAAGATGCTCATGCTCCGAAACTGAGCGATCGAGCAGGTTAGAGTTTAATGGAAGCACTTTGGGCCTGATGAAGCTACATGGGAGATGGCATATCAGATGTGGCCTATTTATCCTTCTCTATTCATTGGTTAAGCGAATTTTTTTGGTATATGATTTGGTGTGATGTTTTGGTTTATGTACATATCTATATGGATGTAAATACCACCATGAGTTGTGTTATAAAGCTCCAATAAGTGGTATGGGTGTCATGTCTTCATGGTTACTATGTTGTTATGTTTTTATGTTGGTTTTATTCTCAGTAGTATGATCATTGTAAATATTGCAACAAGCTAACCCATAAAGTTCCATGGGAAATATGTTTTTCTTTCAACAGTCTTGTTGGTTGTAGGTCTCATTGAACACCGAGGATGGTGTTCCCCCAAGGGGGGTGGTTCTGTAACAGCCCTAGTCAAAAATCCATGTAATAAAGTTAATAAAGGAAAAACAATAACCATGTTCATGGGACACGTATTCCAAGATGCACGTTGGGAAAAAAATATAGTGACGAGGATCGCTTGTGAATAATTAATGGCTATGTAAATTGGAAAAGGATTTGGAAAGTTATGAGACATTAATTGGCATTTTATTTATGAAAATAATGGAAAATGTCAAACCCGAGGAGGTAACTCCGCAAATCAAAATGTGTATTAGATGAAGAATGTGCATGTATTTATACATGGAGGTGAGGCTATTGGGATTCATCTCCCAATGACTCTTGGCCTTCCTTATTTCCTAATATTATTTATTATACAATATTAAATATCCTCACCCAACCCTTGGGATTAGGTGTCAACATTCCCCCCTTTAATCTGAAGGGATGTTGGTGAGCCCAAGCATCGATCTGAACTTTTCAAACTTTTCTCTGCCAAGTGCTTTGGTGAAGATATCAACAATTTTCTCATTTGTGGAACAATGATGTAGATGGATGGTTTTGGCCTGAACATGATGTCGAATTAGATGATATTTTGTATTGATGTGCTTTGTTCGATCATGGAACTTTGGGTTCTTGGCCAACTTTATTGCAGAGGTGTTGTCGATCATGAGTGGTGTTGAATACGTTTGTTTCATCTGCAAATCTTCTAGGATTTTTCTGAGCCACACAATTTCCTTTGTTGCTTCAGCTACTGCCACATATTCTGCCTCGGTCGTGGAATCTGCTGGAACTGACTGTTTGCGTGATCTCCATGAGACAGCTCCTGATCCAAGACTCATGGTGTAACTTGTAGTAGACACCCCTGTTTCTTTGTCCCCATCAAAGTCTGAATCAGAGTATCCGATCAAGCTGAAGTCGCCTACCTGTGTATATTTGAGTCCAAAGTCTTGAGTCCCCTTCAAGTACCTTAACACTCTTTTTGCAGCAGACCAATGTCCTTCACAAGGTTTTTGCATAAACCTTGAGAGGATTCTAACAGCAAATGAAATGTCAGGTCTGGTGGTGGTCAGGTAGATAAGACTTCCTATAAGCTGTCTATACTTAGTTGCATCCTCGAATTCCTTCCCTTCAATGGATGTGAGCTTCAAGTTTTGTTCCATTGGAGTGGTTAAGGGATTGCATTCATCCATGCCAAACTTGTTCAAAATATCTCTAATGTACTTCTTTTGAGAAAGAAATATAAATTTAGGATGTTGAATTACTTCAATACCCAGATAGTAATGAACATGACCCAAATCAGTCATTTCAAAACCTTTCTTCAATTATTTCTTCATGGATGCAATATAGCTCTCATTTTTTCCTGTTATCAAAAGATCATCTACATATACCACAAGATATACAACTATTTTTCCAACTTTCTTAACAAAAAAAGTTGCATCATCAAGATCAAAATGTTTGAAGTCAAGTTTCAGAAGATGCTCAGTTAATTTCTCATACCAGGCTCATGGTGCTTGCTTGAGGCCATACAAGGATTTTATAAAACTTTCTATTTTAGATCTCCATTCAAAAAGGCGGTTTTTACATCCATTTGATGGACTTTCCATCCATTCTGAGATGCTAGGGCAAAAAGAGTCCGGATGGTGGTCCATTTTTCTGTGGGAGCAAAAGTTTCTTCATAGTCGATTCCTTCTTTTTGTGCAAAACCTTTTGCCACAAGCCTGGCCTTGTGCTTGTCAAGTGAGCCATCTGCTTTGTACTTGTTCTTGTAGACCCACTTACAACCAATTGGTTTTGTTCCCAAAGGTGGATCAACCAGCTTCCAAGTGCCATTCTTTATCAAGGCATCATACTCCTTTTGCATCGCTTCTTTCCATTCATCATGAGAAGCGGCTTCTTTGAAGGAAGTTGGTTCATGATCTGTAGACAAACTCAATTCATAGTTATAAGCAATATCCATATCAATAGGAGAATCAGAATTATCTACATCACCTTCGATTTTTTTAGTGGAACTTCTTGTTCCTGTTTTTCCAACCTCATCAGGATGAACATTCTCCAGTGTCTTTGTCAGCCATTTGGGAGGACCTTTCTGAGATGGCCCAGGATGCTCATTTGACTGAGTTGGGATTGATTCAAGATTCAATCTCCCAATTCTGTCAATCACATCATTCAATGTATCATCCGTGGTTGTTTCTTCATGTGGGGGAGAGAGTGCTTCAGGACATGATTCCACAGTTTGATTCAAAATCGAAATCCCCCCTTCAAGATGTGGAATCTGATTATCAAATTCTTGGAAAGACTTTGCATGTGTGAATCTATCCAAGCGATCAAGTTGCCGCTCAACAACCTTGTCACTCTTGGAAGATTCAAGGAATATGACATCTCTTGCTATTACAAACTTCTTATTTGCTTCATCATAGAGATGATATCCTTTGGAGGTATTGGAGTACCCCAAGAAGATACATTTTCGACTTCTAGCACCAAGTTTATTCCTTTGACCCTTGGGTATCAAGGCATAACAGGTGGACCCAAAGACCTTGAAATGCTTTACCGAAGGAATGTGGCCATGCCACATTTCAAAAGGATTTTTGTTTCTAATTGAACTTGAAGGACACCTATTCTTTATGTAAACAGCACATAGAACTGCATCAGCCCAAAACATCAATTTTACATTCTTGAAAAATAACATGGAGCGAACCATATTTAAAATAGTTATGTTCATTCTTTCAGCTACACCATTCTGTTGGGGATTATACGACACAGTTGTTTCATGTTTGATCCCATGTTGACGAAGATAATTTTCAAATTCGTTTGAAGTGTATTCTTTTCCATTATCAGTACGTAGAGAGCCAATATGAGTTTGTGCATCATTTTCAATCCATGCATGAAAATTCTTGAATGTTTGAAAAACATCAGACTTGTTCTTCAATAAGTAAATCCAACACATTCTGGTGTAGTCATCAATAAATTTCATCATGTATTTATTTCCATTTGCAGAAGCAATAGGCATAGGGCCACATAAATCTGAATGAACAAGCTCAAGTTTTCTATGTGCTCTAGAGTGTGAATCATGAAATGGCTATTTGCTATGCTTTCCTAGAATACAAGCATCACATTCCTTAGGTTTCCTAGGAATTGTAGGCAGTCCATTAACACCATTTTTCTTCAACAAACAAAGGCTTTCATAGTTTAAGTGTCCAAATCTAGCATGCCATAAAAGAATTGATGGGAATGTACCTTCATCATGATGTGAACTGAATGCAAAGTTTTGAGCATGAGAAGATGAACCTTTTAGCTTCAAGAGTCTCCCTTCTTCTATTCCCTCCATGACAAGTGAGTGATCTGATGCTTTTCTGACCTCTGCCTTGCCATCAAACAAGTGAATGGAGTGTCCTTGCTGGCGGATTTGGACCAGGGACAACAAGTTTCTCCTCAACTCAGGGAGGTATAGAACCTCATGTAGAATATGATTTGGAAGACTAGGCAACTTAAGCCTGACTGTGCCAAGCCCTGATGGCTTGAGTTTGGATTTATCTGCGAAATATACTGCTCCATCAACTTTGTCAGTGAATTCTTCAAAAAAATCTTTTCTAAATGTCATGTGACATGTTGCTCCTGAATCTAGCAATCAATCATCTCTCCATGAAGTAAATGAAACATCAAATAAGTCTTCAGTTACTCCATTGTTACAATGTGCTAGAACATAATGAGTGGATTCAGGTGCTTTACCTTTGTCTTTGTCATTATTTTTACCTTTGTCTTGATTTCTTTGCTGCTCAATTTTATCCCAAGGTGTCCTGCATTTGGATGCATCATGTCCATCTTTATTGCAACGTGTGCAATGAAGATCGGATTTGTCAGATTGTCTGCCCCCCCTTTCTCTGAAGTTTCTTCTTCCTTTTCCTCTTCTGCCACCTCTTCCTCTGGAATAATCTGGAGCATGACTCTTTTCTCTATGTGCATAGTATGCAGCCTCTTCAGAAGATGAAGGGATTGTCATCTTCCCGGAAGCTTTCTCTCTTTCTGCAAACTTTTTCTCAAGGGTCTCAAAGGTGATATGCTCAAGGTTTCCACTTGCTTGCAATGACTCAAGATAATGTGAGTAAGTCGGATATAATGCCTTAACATATGCTATGAGAGATATGTCAATTTTTACACCAGTGCTGTCAATATCATGCATGATAGATCTAACTTCTGAAGCTAAAGCAAGGGGATCATCATTCTTCATTTCAAGACTGAACAGCTTAATCATCAATTGAACAATTTCTAGTTCTGAATGTGAGTCATAGATTTCTTTTAGCTTGCTCAAGGCTTCATAGGCATTTGAAAATGATGAAATATGGCAACTCACCTCTTCATTTACGGAAGCTGCAATCAAGGCATAGGCCTTGCAGTTCTTGTTTTCCCAAATGGCGAGCTCCTTGTCTGAAGTGGGCTTTGCTGGTGGATTTCCTTCTTGTCCTTCACAGATTCCTTTCCACAACTCATTAAAAATGAGAGTGTGCTTGATTTTCCGAGACCATTCAAGATAGTTCTCTTTGCCGGAGAGAACCACCCCTACAATAGATATGAGAGAATGCATTCTTCTGAAGGGAAAAAATAATTACTTTGCTGAAAGAAAATTCTTTTGAGGGAGAGAGAACTAAAAACTCTTTGGTGAAAAATATACTCAATTGAAGGGGACAAAAACACTTTGCTAAAAATACTGAATTCTACACCAAAAAAATATATATATTTTTTTTGTGTTTGAAGAAAGAAAATTTATATGGATAACTGTATTGAAAACGTGGAGGGGGGGCGGTATTATGAATGTGAATGGTATTATAAACAATGGGGGTGCAGTGGTATTAAATATAGTGGGGGGGCAGTATATGGTGGGAGGGAGCGGTATTAAATAGGACAGACAACGTTGTAAGGGGTGGTATTGAATAGAGCAGACAACGCTGTAATAAGAGGATGGTAGTGGGTGGGTTTGCGGCCAAAGCTCAGAGCAATGCATAGGCCAAGGGTATTCTGATTAGAGTAGCGACGGGCTCGTGAGTTGAAGTGTGAGGGGGCGGGTGGTAGATAGGGGGAGGGGGTAATGCGTAGAAGGGAGTAGTGGTAGATAGGGGAGGGCGTAATGCTGTCGAGAGGCGACGGGAGTAGCGACAGTCAGAAAGGGCAGAAGTTGTAGCAGGGAGGAGGGACGTGGAATGGGGTGGAGGGAGTCATGAGGTGAGGTGTGTGCAGGCGGTGAGGGGTGTGCGTAGGTGGGGAGGTGGGAGTATTAAAGGGGGCGGGGGCTTGTTGTGACGATGGGGAGGTATGCGCGAGCGGGGAGGGGTGTGCATAGGCGGGAGTCGAGGGAGATGTGAGGGGAGTAGGGGGGAGTGAACGAGGGAGGGATGTTTATTTGAGAGTGGGGGCGTGCGGTGAGGGTGAGGGGAGGTGAAGACGGCGAAAGTGAGGGGGTATGGGGTAGGTGGGATATGGAGTAGGTTTGTAGGGTGTGAGATTGTGCTAGGGAGGTCGAGGGGAGGCATGTAGAGGCACGGAGAGGGAACGACGAGGGTATGGGGAGTGTGTAGAAAATGTCAAAGGGGGAGAGGCAGGGAGGCCAAAAAAAAATAAATAAAATTGCAGATCACAGAGTTTGTAGTTGCTGGTGCCGGAAGCTGAAAGTCTGAGTACCAAAATAATCGAATAGTTCGGGAGGCGAACTGCGAAATCAGAGATTGTAGAATTTGCAGAGATAGATTAAAAAAAATGCAGAATTGCAGTATATGGCATCAATCTAATGGAGCAGCAAAACTAGACATAAAAACTGACTGAGGAAAAGACTGTTAGCAGGAATGAGGGAGTTACACCAAAGGCAAGAATGCTAATAGTGGGACTGGCTCTGATAACATGTCAAACCAGGAGGTAACTCCGCAAATCACAATGTGTATTAGATGGAGAATGTGAATGTATTTATACATGGAGGTGAGGCTATTTGGATTCACTTCCCAATGACTCTTGGCCTTCCTTATTTCCTAATATAATTTAATATACAATATTAAATATCCTCACCCAACCCTTAGGATTAGGTGTCAACGAGAGGAAAATAGGAGAAAAAGAAGGTGAAAGCTTACAAGTTACATGTGAGGAGGAAAATGAAGGAAAATAATGGAAAATGAAGAAAATAGAGGCCTCATTAATAAAAAGGATTTTGAGGATCAGTTCATGGCTTTTATCGAGTTCAATTTTGGAGCCCTCTCTCTCTCTCTCTCTCTCTCTCTCTCTCTCTCTCATATTCTTGGAAACTTAGAGTTTTATTGGAGCACTGTTGGGAGGAGTGTGGCATAGATGGGATTTGGAGCAAGAAGGAAAAGGAAAATAAAGAAAGCACAAGAGGACATCGGGATCAATAACTATAGCAAGTTTTTCTTGTAGGTAACGAGTTGCATGTATGATTTACCTTATATTTTTGGCATTCATGGCATATGCATGTTGTTTCTTGGTTATGATATGTTATTAGCATGGAGGATTTCCTAGATTGATAGTGGTTTTTCCTAGCCTTGCCATTTCTTAGATAGACATGGTGTTGCGGGTTTTACTTTTTTTTTCTAGTTGGTTCTCATGTTCCTTTGGTTGTGGGTTGAGTTATTAGTTCCTGGAGCCTTGGTTGGACAAACACTCTAGAAGCCCTGTAATATCTTGGTTTGAGTTACTATTCTTGGAAGCCTTGGTTGGAAAAACACTCTATAAGCCCTTGGTGGGTTGAGCTACTAGTCCTGGAAGCCCTGGTTGGAAAAACACTATGGAAGCCTGAAAAAAACTGTGGGTTGTGTTACTAGTCCTAGAAGTCTTGGTTGGAACAAAATCTCTCTAGTCCTAGACAACTTGGGTAGAGACCAATTTGGTGATGGTTAATTATGTCTGACGTAGTGAATATGGCATGGGGGTGATTGTCTAAAAGAGAGATTTCGTTCATCCCAATCTATGGTCGGGCGGTATGTGGAAGTCCCAATTTTTTTTGCATTTTTCATATGTTAATAGGAGCTTCTTTCCTCTTGTATTTTATGGGTAAATATACTTGTTCATATGTGGTTTTTATGGATGTTATATCTTGTTTATTTTTGTTGATTATATGTTGGTTATGAGGATGTTTGATGACATAATTGATGTATGGCTCTCATCATGTTTTTATTAAAAAATGAATGAACAATGAATATATGACCTAACAGATGATAATGAAACCATTGTAGTAAGGCATCAATGCTTCCTTATGAATCTCATATAAGTATGAGACCCCTATGCTCAGATTTTTTGTTATAACCTATAGATTACATATTTGTGACATGTTTGATGAAATTATTGTCATGGATAGTAGGGTTCAGATCAAGTATTTCTACCAATGATTTCATTAATAACCTTATTCCATTTTTTTATCATTTCTAGAAGCTTCATGAAGTTCAGGGTAGTGGCCAGATACCTATCCCTTAAGAAGTGTCTTAGAATTTGGGGTCTCTGGCATAGAACTGTTGAGAAAATTCCACAGTCATTGGCATGCCTTGTTGTGGGAATGACTGGAAGGCCTCAGTCACATGAATGTCTTGCCATGGGAGAGATTGAGGGTCCATATCAACAAATTGTCATGTGGTCTTAGGGGTTGATCACCTAAAAGGGTTGGTTCACTTCTAGAGGTCCTGTAGCATGTGTGGAAGGTTATTTGGTTTCATTATGTCGACTTCAATTCCTTAACTATACTTGGGGAGTTAAATCACATCATAGTAGCCCCTCGTCACAGTTTTACCCCAGCGAACCAATAAAATTTGGTAAATGTGGAAGGAGGGTGGTTACAACTTTAATCTTGACACTAGTTATGTGCTTATGGTACATATCTGCTTAAAATTTCTAAATTAACCTATGTGTTCTTCTGGCTAATTTTTCATGGAATTAAATTTTGCAATGACAGAAGAAAAACATATTATTTCAGTGAAAATTTATGGGTTAGTCTAGTGGGTTCTGGTTGGTCTATAGGAGGGTGACACCATGCTTGTAATTTGTAGTTGGGAGTATGACAACAGTCTTGCTTTTGCGGGATGTTGTTATCCTCCTATTTAAATTTACTCTAGTCAATTGTAGCACTTACTGTTGAAGCTAGCAACATTTCGCGTGGCAAGGACTTGAATTTATGTGTGATTATGAAAGCGGATCCAAAACAAAATCATTGGTTTGGGATTTTTCCAAACTTGAAATATTTAAATATTTAAGAGCTTAACCTCAACTTGATATTCCCAAGTTAAGTTCTGATTGGTGGCCCCAACATGGCATAGTCCATCCGCATCTATATTTCCATTGTGTATAATTTCATTGTGTGTGGGTCCACACACTGAGCTGAACCTCTGCATAATGAACTTTGTAAAGAATTTCAACTCATTGTGTTGACCTACGCGCATCAATATTTTGTACAATTATTCAATTTTTATAATGTTCCATATATCTCATTATGCTTTATTATAAAATTACAAGGAAGAGCATAGATGAACATATAGTTCAAATGCCTGCGGTGTTTAACCATTAATACATATTATCTATATTAACTATAACCATTAACTATATTATTCTATTATAATAGTAATAAAACATTCATTTAGCGAAGCTTGATGGATGAAGTGAATTTATAAATATAATGAGGGCCAACATTAAACTCTTCTCTTAATGCAATCAAACTAATTAAAAAGTATACTAATGTTCATTTGAACATCAACTATAATCAATAACATTATGTTATCAATTAATATGGTTAAACTGAATTGACATTTGAAGCATTAAGCTTCTCTTTTAGAACAATTATAGTCTCAATACTTATAGTAAGAGCACCCCCAACAATGGTATGCATCATAGCCTATCCGAAAAACACTATGTATCATAGCTACTCATGCCGCGAAGTCTCTTATTTTATATTGCCACATTATCCACACCCCATTTTCAATCCAAACCAAAGACCTCATGTTAACTTGATGCTTTATGCGGAGGAAGCATATGCGGAAGAGGCTGTGTGAAAGAGGTTGTGCAGAAGCAACATGTGCAGAGGAAGTTGTGCAAAGGTGACTATGAAGATGAATCTATGTAGAGGACACGTGTGCAGAGGTGGTTGTGCAGAGGAAGCGCGTGTGAAGGTAGTTTTGTGGAAAGCTTTTGTTGTGCGAAGAGATTTTTTCTTTCAATATGCAAAGATTTCTCCACACTCTGTGCAACCTCTAGTCAATTAAATAACTATAGAAGTATAGGCATGGACTATGTTGTGTAGCGGCTATAAATCTTATATTAAATTAAAACACCATTGGTATGAATATCAAACATCTAGTCTCAATTGAATACTAGCAATAAATTTCATTACTAAGGAATTTCAATATTCTACAAAAGAAAAAGTTAGTTTTTTTTTTAACAATGGGAAAATTTAACATAATTTAGTTGTCAAACCAATAATGGGGAAAACCCTCACTCACTACTATCCGTGAATGTAGGTTGACTCATCACTATTATTCAATGAAAACCATATCCACTGCATTAGTGGTTCTTAAGGGGGCAAGCTATCGCTCCTACCATATGTCTCTCAGTCTTGGGATGTTAACCTATTTCCTTATGTCCAAGGAAGACAAACTCTTATCGAGGAATAAGTATTTTTAGGGAAAAATCTGAACCTCAAAAGAAAAAGTATAAAAAAACAAGTGTTCTGCAATGAAAGGTGAAGATATTTTGACATAAACATTAAACAATGTAGAAATAAGTATGTATCCAAAAAAAGATGAGATTTGTTTGGAGGTCAAAATTAATTTAATGTGTTTCAAGAATGGTTTTTGAGATGAGTAGAGTGAAACTCATTTAGAGGCAACACAACCACATGTTTAGGATGAAAACAATAGGAAAATGGAAGTACGGTGAAAAGTGGATACAAATGGTTAACTTTTGGTTTGAAAGTGCATTAGATGGTTATATTTTAGAATTTGTAACTGAATATTCCGTTTTTTTTAAAGAAATTTATAATATGAAACTTTAAATGGATTAAATAATCGAATGAATAGATATTTGGATGGCTAAATATGTTAATTGTTTTCATTTGTAATCAATAATATGTGAGAGTAATATTTTTAAAATAAAGGAGGATGACCTTGGTAGATGGATGGTGACCAACTATTGAGAAGATAATGTATGGATATAGAATTTTTAAATAAGAAAAAGATAAATGTATGGATATGGATGAAAATTATTAGAATATTGATAGAAAATGTAGTTAGATGAAATGAAGAGAAGAGTAGAATTTTGATTTGAATGCATAATATAGTTTTTAATTAGTGATATTAAGAAAAAATTGAAGTAAATAAAGAATTTGGTGAACATTTGAAATATACATTTGATCCATTTTCTAAGGGAACTATGTTTTACTACATATATCCAAAATAAGTTGTAATTTCAATTTCTGAAACTATAATATAAAAGATAGAAGAAAAATTCATAGTATTAAGATAATTGAAATAAAAAAGTAAAACCCCCAAAAAATAAAGAAAAAGAGTGTAGAGCTTGTCTATTTCATGTTGAATTGTACTATTTCAATGGGATTAATGATTAAGAACATGGGTTTTCAAGTAAGAGGTCATAGATTTGAGTTCATAAAAGATAGAGTATATACACCCTAGTAAACTTTGACAATAAATTATTATATAAACAAGGAAATCCATATACTAATGTTATTTGAATTGAATAACTTTAAAAATGAAATATTATTTATTATTTATTATAAATTTGGATAATATAAAAAGGATTTTCTATTAAACCATAATAAATTGATTAAATATATCTATATATAAAAAGTTAAAATTATCTATACCAAAATAATTAAAACTTTTAATTACTTTTATATGAAAATTAAAATTTTATTTAAGTAATTAATGTTAATTATTTATTTTAAAACTTATTTAAGATATTAATAAACTTATGGTTTTCAAGCTTTTATGGTTATTATTTATTGAAGAAATATATAGAATTCATAAAATAAGAAAAGACACAAAGACTAAAAATTTACACTTATATTAAACTTTATTATTAATGTTTATTAATTTATTTAGATAATTCTAAGTTAATAATAATTAAAATTTCAAATTCTATTTTTTTTTAAAATTTAGGTTTTATTACTTAAAATAAAAATAAATATAATAATAATTATTAAATAAATGATATTATATAAACTATTAAAAATTTTAAAATTATAAAATTTTTATTTAAATTTATTAAAATAGAATAAAGTAGAAATATTATTGAATTAATGAAAAAATTTTAAATTTATTAAAAATTATTAAAATAAAATAAAATAAAATAAATAGAATAATATTGAATTGTCGATTAAATTATAATATATAAACTTTTTAAATTTATTAAAATTTATAATAAACTATTTATTTATTTATTAAAATAAAATTTATTAAATAAATTAATAGAATATAAATAAATAGAAAATCTTTAAGATTAATCTAACAAATTAATAGAACTTTAATTAGTTAGTTTTAGTTGGCTCTTCTTTTATTTGTGTCACTATTAAAACTTTCAACTTGTGTTCTTCTTTCAATTTTTATTTAACATCTCGTTTTGAAAATTTTGACCATTATTTTATAACACTAAAAATCCAAAAATTTCTTCAATATTAATAAACTTCAAAAAAACATTATCACAAAATTTCGAACTTGTAAAAACAAGCTTATCCGATAAAAATAAAATATTTGATTACACAAGACACTCTCCATCATTGTTTAAAGTAAAAATGCGTTTGGCTTTAATTTAAATTTAGTTAAAGTTAGTTTACAATCCTCCATCCAATGCAATGCAATCAGTATTTGTTTTTAACTTTTTAAAGTGAAGGTACATTTACATCAAAAGAATCAAATCCTTAACTTGGAACTGAATTTTAGTTTATTTTAGATAATGATAATTATATTTAATTATTATATTGATTATTTATTTGTCATTTTATTTAACATTAATAAACTCAAAACAAAAACATTACCACAAAACTATAAACTCATAAAAAATTATTAATAAAGTATCATCTTTAAATACAAAAAATCCTTTCTCATAGTTTTTGACATAATTTTAATTTTAGTTAAAGTTACTTTATAATCTTCAATCAAATCCATGCGTTCATTATTTGGTTTTCATTTTTTTTTAAAGTAAACGTACATTTATTTATATAACAAAATATTATCTTTAACTACACTAATCATCCTCCTCCCTAAACATTTTTTTAACATAAAACTACAACTATTTTTAATTGTGGTTAAAGTGAGTTCGCTATCTTCAATCAAATTCATACTCTTATTCTTTGGTTTGGTTTTCATTTTTAAAGTAAAGGTACATTCAATTTTAGTGAAAGTCCATACTCTCATTATTTGGTTTTCATTTCAAAAGTAAAAGTGCATTCTGATTTAGTTAAAGCTCCTTTACAATCATACACCATATGAGTTTGCACTAGTTTGATAATAAAGTAGTCAAATGACATAATGGTCAAATTATGATAGACCTACTTTGAAATATATTCTGTTGTACCCTGGACCAGCTTGAGATTATTTGGATGTATAACATTGTTTGGAAAGAGTACTAAAGCACATTATTTATTTCACTGGGTACTCAAGTTGACGGAAAATTCAAGAAAATTCTTTTGGTAATGATTAGCATCCTGTATTTATTATATTTTTTTATTAAATATTATAAAATAGTTATATGAATTATAAAAAATATATGAATTAAAAAATATTATGAAAAGGAAATGACATAAATTTTGAGTTTGTTTTTTTGTTTTTTTGATATCTCATTTCTTTATGAGTTAAATATGAGTTATAAATTTATATAGGGACTTGCAATTATAGAGTTTCCATAGTTATTTTTATTTGACACTGAACTTTTTCAATGTTATATAATGGAGATTTCTATATATATATATATATATATATATTTTTTTTCTAAGTAAAACTTATCTATTAACAAGGGGATAATATTACAATGAGACCGGAGTCAGAGACTATTGCCTTAGAGGCATGATTTTCAGGAAGAAGCAGAGATAGAGACTGCCATAACCCACGCAGGGGTGCAGAGTGAGATTTTTCCATTATATGCTTTGAACCAGAAGGAACAAAAAGGTGCCCAAAAAGCTCCATAACTAACAGTACTGAAAAAGACCCAATAGGTTGGGCTACAGAAACAGAAAAAATGACCAAACAACAAACCCACTAATCATCGAGAGTCTCCTCCACAATCCGGCACCAGCCTGAGGCGCGGGTGTCACGAGCGAGCGCCTCTTCAGAAGCCGAGGGTCCAGGTTCAGCAGGGAGCATGTCTTCATCTGGAACAGAGCTTGCAGGGAACGATGGAGGCTGCAACAGATCTCTGTCGCTTCCCAAATTGATATTGAGAACTGGGTAGTATTCGTATCAGGAACAGCAGGCTGCGAGCTGGACTCCCCATGCAGGATTTCATCAAGAAAAACCACCGAGAAAATAGCTGTAATCCGAGGGCGGGTGAGGGAACTGTTGAAGATAAAACATGCAGAGCCCGTAGTGGGAACATAGGAGGCAGGAGGATGAGGTGTATGGGAACCCTAGAACTGGCGGAAATCTTGAGTGCGCCCCCTTCCACTACGTGTCCGGGGGTAATGACCCGAGCCCCCGCCATAGGAGGGGGAATCCAAAGAGGGGCTGGAATTCTCACGAGAGGGGCGACCCCTGGAGCTCCCTCTTCGGCTCTGCATACGGTGGCGCAGCTGCGGCATTGTAAGAAAAAGCAGAGACCAAAGCGCAAAAAGGAGAGCGGAGAAAGGTAGCAGAGGATGGCCCGAGATCTGAAGGAAACGCAGCACCAGCATAGCACTCTGTGGAGGGCGAACCTCACTCTGCACTGAGCACAGTATCCACTGACAGAACCTCTCCCATCGATGCATAAAACAACCAACGATGTCGATGCAAATCTGAATGTAAGCCGAGACCAGGTGATATTTAACCCAATGCATTTGGTACCAGTCCCCCGAGAGATCAGCACTAACTTGCACCAAATTCATCCTTCTCACACATAGAAAATCTGTCTCCATAACTGTACCCTTGATGTGAATCGAGCTAGAGCATGCGGAGGAAGGATTTGTCTCAGTGGAAGTCGATCAAATGCTAATGTTTTCTGAGCCCATGGATTTGGTAGGAGTGGAGAATAAATGTTGCATGCCATTGCGCAGATGGCATTTTAACTCAGCGTACTAGGTGGGTAGGTGTCGGCAGGTCTTGCCGCTCCTCTGTCCCATCTCATTAACGATCCATTGGAGCACCCACATCCAGGGGACCAACATCCCTTTGGATAAGTGAATTGAATTCCTGTTTGTGAGCATGATTCTGAATAATATCCAAGCTTCCAGAGAGAAGAACATGTCCCTCATCCATGCCTATATTAGCAAGGAGGTCAGCAACCTTGTTGCCTTCACATTTTACATGTTGGAAGATGATGGCACAATTGGTATGAAACCAATGTTCAATTGCTTCCAATCAGGCTTCCAGTCTCCAACTGTTGGCAATTTTATGCGCCCGGGTCCCGTTGAGGAGTTGGTTGGCCATGCCAATGAGGATTTGGGAGTCCCCTTCAACTTCCAAAGGATGGAAGCCATAGTGCTGTGAAAGGATGAGACCTTGCCAAAGACCCTCCAGTTCGGTAGAATTGTTCGTATCCCATCCAATGTTGCCATAAAATAAAAGCAGTGATTCTCCCTCAGAATTTCTGAATATACCTCCGAAACCAGCAGAGCTGGGGTTGCGCTTGGAGGCGCCATCAAAATTGAGTTTGAAGGAATTCTGAGGGGGAGGACTCCAAGAAATCTTGTTGGCAGAATGGCATTGGGAAGGTCTATTGTTTATCATTCGTTGAGGAAGGTGTAAGTTCCAATTCTTCCATATGGATTTTTCCTTAGCCAGAGAAGGATAGTCTTCCGGAGTCCAAGTATGTAGATCCAGAGTTTCTTTGAGATTAAGACAAAGGTTGCACCAGATGATGTCCACCAGGGTGCTTTGATATTTGAATATGCGCCTGTTCCTTTCTTTCCAGATTCTCCAAAGGAGAAGACCTGGGATTAGTCTCCATAATTGGTTGAGAATTTCTCTTTGATATGGGTGCTGATGCTAGATTCGAATGGAGTTAATGATATCTTTGGACCCTCTGCAGTTTTTTTGACAGCGGAAACTAGCTTTCTCCCACAATTGGATGGCAAGAGGGAAGGTATTCATGAGGTTTTGAAGTGTTTCCTCTTGAGAGCAGCAGTTGGGACACCTGGATGGTCCATGAAAATTTTGTTTCCGAAGGTTGTCCCAAGTAAGAATTTTCCAATGCCCCAGAAGCCATAGGAAAAAAGAGACTTTGGGCCAGTTTCCCGGCGCCCAAATTTTTCTCCAGATAGGATCCAAAGGCCGCTGGTTATTGCATAAAATTTTGTAAGCCTCTTTGGTGGAGAATGACCCTTTTGGGGTGTACCCCCATCTTAAGATATCCTTGCCTTCGGAAATTCTTATAAGCCTTTTCTGGAGCTCACGTTCCAAGGCCTCCTTGGCATGGTTGTCTGCATTTCTGATCAATCTGTCTATCTGTTTCCATTGCCTGTACCCTTGAGCTGGCTCCTGCGCCCATTGGTGCTGTACTGTTTCCTGTTGTTGCTCTTCTCGCTCTTGGCTAGAAGGCTGATTGTATATACTGTTGAGTTTAGAAAGTTGTTTCCAGGCGTCCGTCTAGAATCTAGCAGAGCTTCCATTCCATATTTACCAGAAACTATGTTTTTGGATGAGATGATAGTGTTGTTTGGCTGCATTCAATATTAGTGATCCTTTTTCCACAGGAGTGAATCTGATGAGTTCTTCCACGGGTCTGTGGTTAGCGTACTTGTCTATCCAGAGTGATGCTCATGGTTTGTTGGGAGAAGAGATCCAATGCCACCATATTTTGGAACCCATGGTTTCGTTGTTGTGTCGAGGGTCTCTTAACCCAGTGCCACCATGATCCTTGGGCTGGCAAACTGTCGACCAATTAGCTAGTGCCCATTTGTGATGAGTGCCTGTTGTTCCCCACAGAAAATTGCGTTGAAGAGCTCTTATTTTTTTCAAGACCCATTTAGGCATAGCCAAGATGGAGAAAATATAGAGAGGCATCGCTTAAAGCACTACTTGAATAAGCACAGATCTGTTGGCTATGTTCAAAGTTCTGTGTGTCCAAAGGTTGAGACGGGTTTCCAACTTCTCCAAGAGCAAACACCAAGACGTGTGCTTAATAGCAGAGTCAATTAGAGGAGCCCCTAGGTATTTAGAAGGAAGAGATTCAATGGAGAAACCAAGGATGCGAGCGATGGCTTGCTGAGTGACAGGCGGGGTGTGAAAGAAGAAGATTTGCGACTTGGCAGTATTTATACTCAAACCTGAGGCTTCCGAGAAGTCAGAAAAAATGGAATTAAAGACAGAGGCTTCTTGAATAGAGGGATATCCAAACATCATGTTATCGTCTACAAAATGCTGATGAGTGATAGCAGGGGAGTTGTGGATGGAGAGGCCCTTGAGAATCCGGGAAGAGAGAGCTTGTTTAATATGGCGACCCAACCCCTCCGCCATGAGGAGAAAGAGGAAAGGGGATAGAGGATCTCCTTTTCGTATACCTCTGGAGGGACTGAATGGTAGAGAAGGGAGACCATTAATAAGAATCGAGAAGAAAGAAGAGGAAATTAAGCTTGAAATCCACCGGATCCACATAGGGGAGAAACCAAAGGCTAAAAGCATTTTATCTAAATAGACCCAACTTAACTTGTCAAAAGCCTTGGAGAGGTCGATATTGAGGAGCATACCTTCCTGCTTGGAGTGCTTGAGAGAGTGAATGACTTCGTGAGTGAGGATGATGCCATCCAGTATCTGCCTTCCTTCTACATAACCAGATTGTTCCTGACAAATAAGAAGGGGCAGGAGCGGCTTCAACCTGTTTGCAATGACCTTGGATATCACTTTGTAGATAACATTGCAGAGAGCTATGGGTCGAAACTTGTCTGGAGTTTTGATGTTCGCTTCCTTAGGGATTAGAGCAATGAAAGTATATTTCAGAGCTGGCAGTAGCCAATGTAGAGTGCGGGATTCCTCTACCACCTGCCAAACCTCCTTTTTGATGAGATCCCAAAAGGAGTGGAAGAAAGTCGTCGTAAAGCCGTCTGGGCCAGGGGATTTTCCCTCCTTTAGCTAATGCATAGCCTGATCCACCTCTTGTAGCAGGACAGGTCTGAGAAGGAGTTGATTGTGTTCTTCCGTAATGAGCTTTGGAACGTTTTGAGTGATCTTGTAGATTGCTGGCCTCCTATCCATAGGGGGTTCTTGATGGACCTCTTTGAAATGATTGATGAACTCCTGCTCTATCTATGCATGACTTTCCAATCACTCCCCTTCGTGATTCTGAATGAAAGAGATAGTGTTGTGCATTCTTCTCTGAACTATAGTTCTGTGGAAGAATTTAGTGTTCCTTTCACCTTCCTTCAGCCATCTGATACGGGACTTTTGCTTCCATATAATTTCTTCTTGAGCCCTGCGCTCCTCAAGCTGACTGTGAATAAGCTTTTCCTTTTCCAATGTCTCTTCAGTGTGGCCCTCAGCAATGATTTGTTGCTGGAGTTCTTTCATTTCCTTGTCGAGAGCTTGTTGAGCCTGAAATATGTTTCCGAAGGTCTCTTGGTTCCATCTTTTGATTTGGGCTTTCAGAAATTTGAGTTTCTGCTGAAACCGAAACATTTTCGATCCCTCTGGGGAAGGGGAGTTATTCTAGGTGGATCTGATGAGGTCTTTGAAAGTGGGGTGGGAAAGCCAAAACCCTTTGAAGCGAAAAGGACATCTGGAAGAATTTCAAGGTCTGAGCCATTGGAGTGAGATCAGCCAGTGATGAGATTCAGATAAGGGAAGGATGGAAGCCGAAAGATCTCCTCCAAGATGAATCGCGTTGTCCGAAATGAGGAACCTGTCTAATTTGGAAGCGATTTGCTACCTTCCTGCCCTGCGATTGCTCCAAGTATGCATTCCATTGCAGAACGACAGATCGATTAGTAATTTGTTAAGGATGAAGTCATTGAAGTGGCGATTCTCCTGATCCAGTCTGGCTCTACCTCCCCGCTTTTCCTCCAGTTTGGTAATCATATTGAAATCTACTCCAGCTATCCATAAAGGATGGAGTCTGTTAAGATTGAGCATTTATATTGTGTCAAGTAAAGCAATTTTGTTGCCCGCCTCTTGAGGGAAGTAGACATTGGTTAGATGTCCATGTATATTAGTACCAATAATGTGGAAAGTGGCTTGAATGATGTGGTGGGAGGCATGAATATCAGAGAGTGTGATGGCCTGTGTGTTCCAAGAAATAGCGAGACCTCCCGAGGCACCCGACGCATCCACGGCTACTGACTGACTACCTGGCCAAGCTTTAGAGAGGATCTGACCAAAATTATAGCTGTTACATTTAGTTTCCTTCAGAAAGAAGATCTGGGGTTAGTCCTGCTTTATCATATTTTTTATCATACGGACTTTGTTGGGGCCATTGAGCCCTCTTAAATTCCATGAAGTGAGCTTCATGATCCACTGGGGGTGGTTGGCTTGTAATACTTGGTCAGCTTAGCATATCTTCCTGAGTCCACCAGGATTTTGCCTATTGTAATGGTTCTTTGAAGATCAGTTTTCCTTCACCTCTTTTTTGAATCTTTGGGGAAGTAGTTTCCATCCGATTGACTACCCGATTGTATGCTGAGTTGTTGTTGCTGGTAGGCCCTGGAAATGACTACTTCGAGGGCATTGAGTTGGTGCTCTGGAATCTTATCATAGTCTTTTCTTTTGCATGCTTGTTCCAGCTCAAAAATGTCAAGTCCTCTCAATTCAATGCTTTCTGGCTCTACCTCCATATGTTGAGAGAGAATGCTTTCTGCGGGCATAAAAGAGGAAAGCAGAGACTGGCTTGGGATGCAGTCAACATCCATGCCATTTGGCTTCCAATCCGGGTCCTTTGGAGGCTCCGAGGGGGTGGCAGAGTTGTTCTTCAGGGAAGGGGAGAGGGGGGCGGGGGGGGGACCCGAAGGGGGGGACCCGAAGGTGGAGGGGGCGGGTTGGGAGAGCTCTTCTGAGAGATGGTCAAGGAATATTGGGTAGGGTCAGCCGCGTCAGTAGCTATAATCTCAAAGTTGTTGCTTGTGGAGGGGGCTGAGGCTCCAGTTTGCATGGGTTTTTTCCCGGTAGAAGTATTTTTATTGGCTCTTCTTCAATTAATAACTTTGGTGAAGCGTTCTTGGTCTGAGGGATCAGAGGGGCTAGAAGGATGAGGACAAGAGTTCAGAGGGCAATCCCGGAATAGATGTCCTAGAGCGTGACATTTGCGATAGCGAATAGGGACATGCTCAAAATCTAAGGGCTGAATCCATTCAAATTCATCATGGTAAAGACTTATCTAGTCCGGAAGGAGCTTGTCCAAACGCATGAAGACACAGATGCGAGTATAAGAGGTGTATCTGCGTAGCTTTGTTTCTTCTGCTATTTTGACGAATTCACCCAGGCCCTCGGCTATATCTCTCAGCGAATCTTCATCCCAATATTCTAGAGGGAGCCAATACATCCGGATCCAAACTGGGGCCCAGCTGAGGTCCTCCTTGTCGGGGTTAAATCTTTCAACCCAATCCCTTAAATACAAGCCCGCCGAGTTGAAGAAATAAGGGCCTTCGCAGCCACATTCGTTCTCGTCTTCACATATGAATGTCACTATGAAGAATCCTTTGGGGTGCCTAACCGGCAGGTAACATGCCCCTTGGGTTTCCATTTTGCCGCGATCCATCCTTGTAGGGCTTTCTCGGTTGGCTAGAATCCAATAAAATTTCCAATGAGGGCATGGTCCCTCCTGTACTAGATTCGTCCATTAATCCTGTAGCTAGGAAGCTCAACCTTGGGCCGCTCCGCAGCTATAGGTTTGCATGTCATGGATGTGACCTTGGGGATGTCTGTTTGACCATTCTCGGCCTCTTGCTTATCATTTCTCTTGTCAGGCTGAGCAGTTGAGGCGTTTGTCGTTTCTTGCAGAGGAGTATCCATAGTGACCTCGTGACCTTGTTCAGGATCAGCATGTCTTGTCAGTTTCTGTGTCGTGTGCATATTATCCGCTGGTGGGGAAGGCTTGGAGGCTTAGCGCCCCCCATGAGTCATCCATGGTTAGGGTACTTGACTTACGCATTAGTGATAGCGAGAGAAATTTTGCGAGTGGAAGAAATAAGCGGAAAACGGTCGGTGCCGTTGCGAGTTCGAAGGAAACCCTAGGTTGCGAGTAGTTATCGAAGATCGATGTCATCTCTACGGCTCATGTTTATAGGTATCTTGTGCTAAAAATAACATCTAGAAGGACAACAAAGAACCAAATAACTTTCAGTAAAATTCATTCCGGTGTACAAAAGGAAACGGTACGTCATAACAATTAACTAAACTCTGAGATGACTTTCTATATACATTAACACAACAATATGAGTAATTTACAAATTTAAATTGTAACAATAAAGTGAAATCACCCTTGAAATGAACTTAGAGCATTTCTAAATCCTAAATCTACAAAAAGTCTTGTTTCAAGGTACTTAGTGTAGTGTTATGTTATAAATTTATAACTTTATTTTTATTTAAATGTTAAAAAATACCATTAATAATAAATTAGTATAGTTATATAAATTAAATGGTTGGTGAATATAGATAGATATCTATTCATAATAAGCATAAAGTATTTATTTCAAAATTAATATTCTCATGTAACCCTCCTCAACTTGAGATTATTTGGATCTTATTTTGATCTATAACATTATCTGGAAAGAGTAATAAGCTAATAGTCAATTTTTTGGATTGTGGAATGCCTTTTGCTTTGATGATTTTTTTTGTTTTGTAATGATTAGGTGTGATATGTCATATCATTCATTTATTAAACATTATGAGATAATGTTACATGAACTAAGATATAAGATATTATGAAAAGAAGATCCTCGGCTTGAGATTATTTGGATTTATAACATTATCTGGAAAGAGTATTAAGATAATAGTCAATTTTTTGGATTGTGTAATACCTTTTTCTTTGATGAAATTTCTTTTGTAATTATTAGGTGTGAGATGTCATATCATTTATCTATTAAACATTATGAAATAATGTTACATGAACAAAGATATAAGATATTATGAAAAGGAGATGACACAAATTTAAATTGTAACAATAAAGTAAAACCACCTTTAACAAGATGAATTTAAGACGAACTTAGAGCATTTCTAAATTCCAAATTTACAAACAAACATGAACTAACATATTACTAACCTAGATCCATCTTAACTTTAGATCTACCAAGCACTCAGAGGGATCAAATCTCTTTTCATTGTAAAAGATGTTTGCATCTCAAGATATTTGATCCCTTTTGGTGCTTGGTAGATCCAGAGTTAAGATGGATTAAGGCTGGCTTAATTTCCCTTTTTAAATAGGCTATATTCCACAAGAATACCCCGAGTCATTTTTATTTTTATAGTTATAATAATTTTATAAGGTTATTTTAATTTTTTTATTTTCCCAAATTCAAAATGATTACATTACATAACATTAATATTTTTATGTATTTATATGCAATTTGACTTGGTCAAAATGTTAAACGTTACCTTACAACATCTTTACCATATTGGCAATGAAAAGGAGATGACATGAATTTAAAATGTAACAACAAAGTAAAATCACCCTCAACAAGATGAACTCAAGACAAACTTAGATCATTTCTAATTTCCAAATTTGCTAACATTCTTGTTTAGGGTTATACAATTATAACTTTATTTTCATTTAAATGTTAAAAAATAATTAATAAAAAATTAATATAGTTATATAAATGAAATGTTTGGTGAATATAGATAGATATTAATCCATAATAAGCATCAAAGTATTTGTTTCAGAATACATATTCTCATGTACCCCTCCTCAACTTGAGATTATATGGATCTATAACATTGTAGAGAAAAAGTAGTGAAGCAATAGTCAAATTATTAGATTGTGTGATGTCTTTTGCTTTAATGAAAGTTCTTTTGTAATGATTAGGTGAGAGATGTCATATCATTACTTTATTAAACATTATGAAATAATGTTACATGAATAAGGTAATATGAAAAGGAGATCACATTATTTTAAATTATAACAACAAAGTAAAACCACCTTTAATAAGATGAATTCAGGACGAACTTAGAGCATTTCTAAATTCTAAATTTACAAACAAACACAAACTAACATATTAGTAACCTAGATTCATCTTAACTTTGGATCTACCAAGCACTCATAGGTATCAAATCTCTTTTAACTCTAAAAGAGGTTTGCATCTCAAGATATTTGATCCCTTTTGGTGCTTGGTAGATTTAGAGTTAAGATGGGTCTAGACTGGGTTAATTTCCCTTTTTAAATAGGTTATATTCCACAAAAATATTATGGATCATTTTTATTTTTATAATTATTTTAATTTTATAGGCTTATTTTTATTTTGTAATTTTCCTAGATTCAAAAAAATTACATTACAAAACATTAATCTTTTCATTTGTTTATTTATAAGTAATTTGACTTATTCAAAATATTAAACATTATCTTACAACATCTCTACTATACATATGAATTTAAATTGGAACAACAAAGTAAAACCACTTTAACCAGATTAACTCAACCCAAATTTAGATCATCTCTAAATTCCAAATTTGCAAATAGTCTTGTTTAGCACTATACATTTATAATGCTACTTTTATTTAAATGTTAAAAAATAATAAGTAATAAATTAGTTTAGTTATATAAATTAAATAGTTAGAGAATATAGATAGATATAAATCCATAATAAGCATTAGAGTACTTATTTCAAAATACGTCATACATGGTTAAAGTTAAAACAATTCATAAAACTAACTAAATTATAATTTTATTATTATTATTATTATTTATAAAAAAAAATAAAAAAAATATTTGAAAAAATATAGAACACGAGTTTTACTCATAGCTAAATCATCTCTATAGACGTTTACTCATAGTTTTACTCTATTTAGCTTACCATGAAAAATCTATAAATAGACTTTGTTATAATATCATGAGCTAATAAAATAGATTATCAATACTATATTTCAAAAAACTATAATTTATATCAAACTTGTTTATATGTCATTTATTTAATTAAAAAAAAAATATTCAACATTTTTATTTATATATAATATTATGAATATTCAAATAGAAGTTTCTACCCTTTACCCAATATTTATTAATAAATAAATTAAAATTTTAAAATAATTTCCAACTTAAAAATGCTCATGTATTAAAGAACAATGGCATTCCAACAACATATGAAAGAGGAAATAGTTGAACCGATTGGGTATTCAAATACATTTTCTTTGGACTCATTTACTGAATTATGAATATGTTAATGAATTTTATTCAATATTTATATTTAACTGTATAAATTTTAATAATATTCAATTTACATTTTTTAATTCCAGAAATAATGGTATTGATATTTCAAATCTTGCATCCTCGTTACATGAAATCTCGCGTTAAATCTTATTATCTATATGATAAGCTGCGTGTTCAATATTTTAATGTGCATAGGCATTTTTATTATATATTTTACTTAAATAAATATTTTTTCATTTTGTTTATATCAATGTATTTTGATATAATTTTTTTTATTTTAAAATACAGTAGTTAGAATTTTTTAATATAATAAATTATATTTGAATGTGTAATTTATTATCTTAATTTTTTTTTTTTTTTTATTGTTGATATATTTTTATGATCATTTTAATTAAGTAGCAATGTGTCTTGGGTAGATGAGCCCTATGTAGATGTGGGTAGATGAGCCCTATGTAGATGGGTTAAATGGATTGAGTCCATTGTTGTGGTTGTTTTTTTGGATAAACATGAAGTGGGCTTCCATGCAATTGTTTTTTCAAGAATAAATATAGCGTGAGTTTTTATCTACTTATTTGATTATAAGTGTGGGTTTTGAGTAAATCATACATTTAATCACTATCTCAAAGAGATCTTATGACTCTATAAAAACTCTATCTTGAGAATTAAACTTTGTTGAATTGTAAAAAACTCTTTATTCTTCACCATCACCAACTCATCAAACAACCACCACCCTTGTTTATTCCACTTACAATATCAAATGACCATCACCAAATAACCAAACAACCACCTTTTTGGAAAACTGCGTATTCTACTTAAAATGTCCAAAGACCTTATTATGGAAAACTCCTTATTCCACTTACAATATCCAATAGTCATGGCTAAATTATCAAACAACTAACTTTGTCAATTGCACTCATAAAAACCAATAACCAATGAACTCTTATTATCCTTGCCGCAGGAAGATGATATAGGCATTTGATTCATTGGTTAATCGTCTATTAATTAGTTATTTGGCCAAAAATTAAACATCAATATATAAGGTTAACATTATAAAAAATAAAAATAAAAAATAAAAATATTTTTTTTTTTTAAATTATATTTTTTTACACGGTCACGATTGGTTGATTCAGCGTGGGTCTTATTTCGTAATGATGGCTATTCAGATTGGACGATTTTCAGCTCATAAATAAGATTGTATGCATTGTGGCAATGTGGTAATAGAATATTTAAAAGTTAATCAGTGTGGCAATAACGTTTTTAATGTTGGGGCATATGTGTACCTGACCGCAACATTTAATCTATAGTGATAGCTATATGCATCCGACAATATGTGCATTTAAGAGTCGATGATCGTACTCATAACCAAGAGCTGGACACCGTTTAACCCTTGTGTTTTGTTCAACATATGACCTCATAAAATATGACATCATGTTTGTCCAACATATGACTCCTTTATTATTATCCATGTTGCATTATTGTGTTCATTTAGTCTATGATATGAATTACGCTTCATTGGATATGACATGTACATAGGACGGGATTTGGGTTTTAAGTGGCGTTTAATGGATTATGTTTGTTGTGGTATGGTCAGATATGGTCTAATAATTTAATTACCAAGAGTCAGGAATGGAACACATTGCTGAAGGTACGAAGCACCATGTACAACAGGGTGGTAGCCATGTAGATTGCATGTTGAATATTAACGGGGCAATATCACTTTCATGAAAAGACAGACACTGAAAACAAAGCCAGTTCTTTTGGCCACTACCTGTGAGGGGATTGTTAGTTGTTTATTTCCATTTTTTTCAATTCAAAAGAGTAAGTTTAGGACCTTCAAAAATGGTAAGCTTACTATTTAGCTTGTAGATAAGAACCTACATTGTAGTTGTTAAGTTTTGGAGCTTCATAATTGGTAATATTAGCAATTAGCTTGTAGATAAAAAACTATGTTGCAATTGCTGAGTTTTGGAGCTTTAGAATTGGTAAGCTTAGCAATTAGCTTGCATATAAAAACCTACGTTGTAATCATTGTAGTCGCCAACAGTTTTTCAACTAGATTTATCAAGTTTTATTTTTATTTATTTTTCATTAGAGCTTGTGAATATATATAATTTGTTTTGTTTTGAATGTTGCGCTTACATTGAAAGAAATTTTGGTTAATTAGTGTTGGTTGGCGATTATATGGGGAATTGTGCTTGCAATTTAGGGTTTTTTTTTTTACATTGCGGTTGAATGGGTGCTTAATAAGTATTATAATAATTCATACATATTATCTTACATCTTTTGCGTTAAACTAATAACTTGTATGTTGGCTTTCATATAGAAAAATATTTTTCGGGGTGGGTTTTGGCTTAATAGGAGGTTCAAATTTGTGGATTAGAACTGGTAGTTGATCAACCTCTTTCATCTACATTCACTAGTCATTTGAGCATACATAGGAATAGGTATGGTTATCATATTCTTTTCAATAAATTTTCATATGTGGTTTTGTGGTGCTTGTATTCAGAGTCCTGAATAGAACATTTTCCATCATAAAATTTAAGAGTTAAGTGGCGTTTTCTTTTTTGTTTTTGTTTTTGTAAATGATTGATTGTGTGGTTTGTGTGGTTGTTGTTAGACAACATTGTTCTAGCTTTCTACGAGGAATTATAGAGTTTATCGAGTTTCCTTTTCCCACTGAAGCTTGTAGATATATATAATTTTTTTTTCCTTTGAGTGTTGCACTTTATAGGCTCATGTTTTGGAAAAGTTTGCATAGTTTTTTTCTTGATTTGTTTCCAGTTAAAATGGAACATGTATTGTGCTTGAGATTTAGGTTTTCTCGATATCATGTAACTTTCCCATCATATTCTGTAATTTGGAACATTTCACATTGGAGTTGCAACTTGCTTGTGTTTGTTCCAAACTTCTATATCATGCTCTTCATTGGTATGAAAAGATCAAACAATATAGGTTAGTCTACTAGGAAACATGAACTAGAGAAATCATGTCAATAAACTATTTCTTAGTGTCCTCTAAACTCATTTTCCTCCTTCTTTCATGGTATGCCACAAATTAATAATTTCATAGATAGGAACTCATATGGCAAGTTGATTTGTTCTTTTGCAAAAGGTGCTTTTAAAATACGTGGAAGTAAGAAGATCAAACTAGTTTCGCATTGCATTATATTGTCCTACTGGTTACGTTGATTGAAAATATAATTTATCTTTTCTGTTGCAAAATTCCCAATCCCGCAAGGACAAGACAATTGCATTTAGCTAGGGAATTTGAACAAAAACCTTCACCAACGAACTATAAAAAGATGGTTGAAATAATTAATGTTGAGAATTACCAATTGAAAAGACAATGCAACACTAATGCCACTACTGACGATGTCTTGAACACCAATAATATTTCTAGGTTTGGATCATTCTCATACACTCTAGGTGATTGTCTTTTCAGTTCAATTGAAGTAGTTTTTCATTTTCAATATTCATCCATCGAATTGTTAAATGGCACAATAGACCACTTCTTGATGTTCCTGCAACAAGGGTCACATAAAACAAATAGAATCATTTTATTATGAGCTAGCACCTAATTTCCTATATTAGCTCCATTGAATTCATGACATATGCATAGAATGTGTATTTATGCTTCAAATGGTCCTAGTGAGGACGAACGAGAACTATGGGGAGATACGTTTTGCATACATTGGAAGCACAAATGGTTGAATTTTCCAATAGGAATATGGTCACTCACAAAAAAACAGAAAAAGAAGGTATTTTGTCTTCAATCCAAACAAAAATACATAACCTTTGCATATATTGTTCCATTATACAAACCCTCTTAGTGGGAACTATGAGTCCTTGTTGTACAAAAAAATATCCCAATGCATTGTAACATGCAATGAATACTTATCTCCTTTATGTAAATATCTAGAAATCTACTAGTAAATGATGAATGATAAAATACAAATCCATTGATTGCACAAAGGAGAAAATACTATATCCACTTGTGGAGATAACATGTTCTATGCACTTTGTCATTTGATTGCACCTAACTTTGATGTAGAATCCTTAAAAATTTACATTGTGCACTCATTATGCAATTTTATCATGTGTAATGTAAAAGACACATTGCATTTTTTACATAAATATCTATAAAATAATGTCATAAAAAGAAAAAAAATGTTGCAAATTGGAAAGGATACCTCATTATATGGCAATGGCATATGCAAAAGGTAGGGTTGAGCACGAGTCATTTTTTTTTCCAATGGGAGGCAATAATATTCAAATTTAACATACAAGAATGGTCCTCTGTCACTGGAAATATTTTTAATTATTTCCCATGAAAAAATAGTTAAAATAAAACATACAATATATTGTCATTTGAAACAGATCCACTACACACCCATTATGCACCCACCATGCACCTTTGTCAATGGATAGACATAGCAATAGAAGCAATGTGCATTGTCATATGGTGCCATTGGAAACAAACTCCTTTCACACACAACATAGATCTATGTTGACAAAGAACAAAGAAAAAAAAATATTAATGTCCATAGATTAAAAGATCTATTTTGTTTAGAAATAAAAAACCGTAAAAAAATTATGCAAAAAAAAACTTGCAAGGGAAACATCATTACTTATCCAATAAAAATCACTTAACAATCTACTAGACAATATATTAAACTTACTACATAGTTTTGATATCATCTCTAATATTTCTTTACTACCAAAAGGCTTGTTTAGTATCCCGACAGAGTCACCTCAAGGAATCACAAACATTGCTTCGCTGTCAGTAGGCCTTTTCAGTACCCCAACGAAGTTTCTTGCTTCACCTCTTTGTGTAGGAATACTTTCTCTTCTTTCACAATTTATTTATTTTATTACTTTATGTTCATTGGAATTTTTTAGGTGTTTATATCACCATGGGTGGAAGAGGGATCCCGAATTATTCTATGAGAAAGAGAGGTTTTTCCTTATTTTGTAGAGACCCTTATATGTATACCTCTAAAATTAGTTTTCTCGCTTAATTTTCCTCCTTTCCCTTCTCTACTTGACTAGGTCAACATGTTTAAAACCAATCAATACAAAAGGTTGATTCAAGGAAAGAATATTCTATTTTGGATACTAGCATTGTAAATCTATTAAGGCTCTCGTTTGGAACGAGTCATATTTTCCATATAAGTATCATGGACTCTTAAACATATCCATCCCAAAAAAATAAGGGGATTAAAAGTTATCCAAAGCGTTATTAGTTGTCGCAATGCCCTCTATAAACTTTTTCCACATTCCTTAAGAGTCAAATGTGGCAACTTTCACACAAAATATTATTTATGTACAAACCTCAAAAGAGGGTGAGAAAGGAAAAACTCAAATACAAATAAAAGAAAATGAAAAAAAAAAACATTGCAAGAAATTACAACTAAAATAAAAGAAAACAAAACTAAAACTACACCTAAACTAACATATATAAGGTCAAGCCTATGTAAATTCAAATTTCTAGTGCTTCCACAAAAGTGGCTCCTAACATGTGGGCACAAGGGTATGACCAAATAATAACATGGTGAGTGAATGTGTGAGAATGAAAAGGTTAGGCTGAAAGGTTTGCACATGAAATTGATGTTCAGACCTATGGGCAGAAAAATATAAAAGAAATTATTCCTTTAACAAGTATGCAGTCTATTATGTTGATAATCATACAATATTGTACATTCATCTGTGCTTTCAATCTTAGTGAACATCAAGAAAGTTCAAAGCTTATTATTAGCAACGAAGCTTTCCAAGTAAGATTCTTCGAGCCATTCAATGATTGGATCATGATACTCAAAACAACCCAATTAAAAATCTCGTAATTAAGAAGAAGATCTACTTTCAATCAATACATTCGAATTATAAAGAAATTCTTGTGAAATAAATTTGATCTAGTCTTGTTCAGAAATCTTATCAAGATTGAGAGAACTTAACATAACCATCAACAAAGGCTTATGTGCCTCGACCCCTTGATAATTTTATAAACTCTCAAATGATGATGAATCAAATTTGGGTGGATTAGAAAGATTAACCCGAAGATGTGCATAACTATCATATGAATCAATCAACACATAATCAATGCCACTAATTTGATCATATTTGATATTTATCTCATGGGAATATTTGTGAATAAAAGAATTGGATGAATCAAATAGAGGATTTTCTTGAAATTTTAAAGCTGCAATTCCTTCCTCCTCACCTATTGAAAACAAATCATGAACAACAAATTCCACCTTCTCATTTTCTAGTCACGAAACAACACCATCTCACACTTGATTTTGATTAAGACCAACTGGATAAGAATATGGAGAGATAGTTGTTATAACAGATTCATCAAACACTTAAAGATATAATTAGAATACTTCTTAAAGGATGAAGAAAAAGTGAAGGGATCAAATTGATATTCATCGATTTCAATTGATTCAGATTCAAAATCGAAATGTTGTGCAGTGATATCACCTTGCAAAAACAACGGATCATCATAGAAATTATCTTCAAAAATTTTCTCCTCTATCTGTGTGATTTAACCATCTTACACTTGACCACCATTAGACTCAATAAATTGAGAACCAATAGAATCTGAAACACTTGCGAGTGGGGAAAATTGCTAAGGTGAATCAAGACACAAAGGGTTATAAAACTTAAATGGTAGAGGATCAAAAGTATCCCTTAGAGCAGTAATATCATTGAACACATTAAATCCAAGGTTTAACTTGAGATCTTGGTCGTGATAATTAGATGTAGGTGGAATTAGTGGATCAACAATCTTATTTTTAGGTTTCCCAACTTCGGCATCAGTACACAAGACCACTTTGTTTGGTCAATAAAAAAGAGAAGGAACAAAAGGGATATATTCCTCCTCTAAGATTTGATGTGTCGCATGCTAGGGAAGAGATTAGGAAACAAAAATGGATGAGATTTTGATTTTTCCAAAGAAATATTAACCAAGAACTGAAATTTTTCAATAATGAAATACCAATCCACATATTCTTAAAAAAAAACATAGCAAGGATGGAGAAATCAGTAAACAAAATCCTCTAATGATTCATGAAATTTCATTCTAAGTTGATTAATACATTTAGACATTTTTTTATAATTATACTTGTCAAAGGCTTGATGCAAATACTTTAAAATTTGTTTGAATGAATGCCAATAAAATCAGTGGGTAAGGTATGACACCATTTCTTAACACGACCATCAAGTGTGAGGGTGAATAATCAGCAAGCAACATATTCACAATTCACTTCATAAAAATAAAAAAAATTAAGAAATTGAAGGGTATGCTCAATAATGGGAATTCCACCCTCGCTATTAAAATTTAATTGAGACAAGTTATGAATTACTTCATGTGGATTGTAAGATTTCCACTCTTAGAAAAACAACTAGGGATTATTATTTGGTAAGGAGTCCTTTAAGATGAAATATTGAAACCAAAATTTACAGGCTCAGCTTGTCATCTGACCCTCCTTCTAGCACTAGAATGTTGATGGTGTTGAAATTTTCCAACATATATGGGTTCTCCCTGATATGATGTCCCAACTATACCTCACACCATTTTGGATAGGATGTCCATCTCGTAATTCAGCCCTCCCACCATTATATTGATCTTAAATATTATACTTGGATGCAATCATCAACACAAGAGAGTATTCACATGACTTTGAGATAAGAAAGTGAGTTAAATTTGTGAAACACCAATTGTAATGTATAAAAATACTTTTATATATGGGAAATTATATAGTGAACCTTTAGAATAAAAGTAATAGTATTATCCTAATAAATACACACACGAGCATGGAAATAATCATTATTTAACCTAAAAATAGTTCGCAAAGTAACAACGACCATGAAAGAAAGTAAGAATGCATATTCAACAAGATGAATACCAAATCCAAAATAATAGTTCATCTTCTTTAGTATGTTTGAACACAAAATTATGTTGTAAACATTAAAATAATAGTCTTACAACATCCATGATACATGCATGACAGTGCATGGACTTTGAGAGCTTCAAGATATTAAGTGAAAATTCCAAGATATACAATTACAATTATGAAACAGTATCCCAAATATTGCAACATGAACCTAACTCTTGCTCCTCCAAATAATGATAATATCTTCTCCACTAAGCTAGAGAAGACAATACTAAGAATCTAAAATAAAAATCCCTTTTCTTGAGTTATGAGGGATTATTTATAAAAAGTGAAGTGACCTTTCATATCCCCTTATGACTCTTGAGCTCCAATATGAATCTATATCCTCTGTGTCCCTTAGACTACCTAATGACTCTTCACATTCCTCACATGACTCGTATACTTCCACTTTCACATTTTACACTTTCCCACTAGTTTCAAAATACAAAATTACATTTGAAAAAAATGTGACCATAGCCATAAAACAAAATAAGTACATCATGTTCAAGTTTAAGGAAAATGCAACTAGGAAATTGTGACATGTAGCTCCATTTTAATATGTTTCTAACAATATTTATACTTTGGTTCTATGTATCCAACCTTTAGTGATAGATCTGTATTATATCCGATCTTACCCTCCAATGCATCTATATATATAGTCTTTGAGCCTATATGAATATTGTTCCACAACATGACTAACATCATATGTATCTTTTTTGGCTCAACTACATATTGTAGAACATATTATTTTGTCTCCTCTAACTCATCCTGAGTGGTTTCCTATCTAATACTGCTCAAGAACTCTTCTATATCCTTCCTTATATCATTCCTGCTTTTCACTTCCCCAAGTGTACCAATATAATATATTTTGTGCATTCTAAATAAGGAAACAAATCCATGGTACAATTATGCATATAATGATAAAGTGTTGGTTAAAAAATTATTGAGTTTCTCATAGACCTGTATAAAAATTCTTGTCTCTGATATGTCCATTTTAGCATCTAACCTTCCTTTCCTAACCAACATTGCAGGCACATTCAAATATTTAGCACCCCATTCTTGGATCACATCTATGGTTGCATAATTTGTCTTCAGTACCTTCACATTATCCTACGATACTTTAGGTACTTCATAATATGGAACCACTACCTCATGTAGAGTGATCATCTCCTCATACAAATGCTTCATAATTTCTTCTACTGGCTTGAGTTATTCAAGTATGGCTTCCTGCAATCCTTTTATGCTAGCACTAGTGGAAGACACTCTTTGATTCTCGACAATGAGATGATCAATATGTTGTTTTGCAGTAACCAACACTTTCTCTGACTTTTCATTCCTTCTCATTTGGAAATTTGTATTATTTTATGTGGCCACTGAAAAATTTGCATTGGCTGAAGTGACTTCTCTTGGATTTTTCCTAGTGTTTGAAACTGATGACCTTTCTTGTGTTTATGGAAATAGGATGATCAGGCCCTCATTAGGGAAGTACCCTTTTATTTCCTGCATAATCTTATTCTTCAACTCATCAAAGGTGAAGTTAGAAATATCCATGAGTCTATCATGACGTGGATGAAGAATCCCAATTTCGCTAAATGCGAGATAGTCACCAATAATATTTGGTGTGGGTTGGATTCTTGGTTATTATGCAATCAACTCAATATCTACCACCCGGTCATCCTCCTCTTTCTCTTCATCCATGGTCCCGCAAATCTTCGTCCAAATTTCTTGTAAACTCTTCCTCCTATTTTTTTTCTTCCTCTGCTAACAATTTGTGTCATTCTTATTCTTCTCTTTGCTTCTTAAATGCTTCCTCTTGCTAATTCTTTTGTGCTTCCTATAATGTTCTCTTCTTCAATTCTTTCTTTCTCTTATGCATGTCTTCTCGCTTCTTGTTTTCACATTTTTTTAAATTTTCCTCTTCATGAGCTCTTCTTTTTACTTCTACTCTTATTCTTGCTACTTCCTCCTTGCTTCTTCCCATTCTCTCCTTTTCTTTTCTTCGTCAATTTCACCCTTGGTATGTGGATCAAATTTGAATTTCTTGCTCCTCTCTTCTGGATCATGTTTGAACTTCCTCTTTGGCCCAACATCACCCTGAGTGACCACTTCCTTTTGGGTCCCCTCATGATCAATATCTAGTACATGAGATCTATGATAAGGGGCTAACTCATCACTTGGTCAAGCTACTATGGAATTTTTATACCAATTCTTAATATTCTCCTCATCTTCCCAAGAGTCAAAAACATATGGCTAGGTCAAATGCAGCTTTGCACAATGTTGCTTACATACTCCATGTTAGGTCCTTATAATACTAGTGCAACCCCCATATTTTTATTATTGTGCCCCATCGAATCCCACTATTGTTATTTTTGTTCCCTTACATTATTATTGTTTTTCAAGCCTTGATTATATTGTGACCCTTTAGAGTCCTATATATACCAAGGAGGTCTTGTCATTTTTATAAACGAAGAATTGTTCATGTATGTGATGTAAAGAATGTTACTCCACGAAGAAGCTTATTTTGAATTCATTGATCTATCTTTTTTTTTTCATTTGGCTTCACAACAGTGGGTTTCAGAGCTTTGGATCCTAGGGTTTTTCTTCTTCAAACATGACATCTTGAAATTTTCGCTATAAATTTTTCTATGCAAGGATTTAGAAGCTGAAATTTCTACCACATGGAATGAAATCTTGATGAAAATGTGTAAAAATTTAAGATATTTTTTTTTCACTTGTTTTTTTGAGATATGGTCTAAGGAATTTAGGGTTTCCACATGCTCTAGAATTTTGTCTCAAACAAGTGTTCTGAGGAAACTCATCATAAATTCTTCTTTTTGCATTAGATTTTAATTTCATAAAAAATTATTGAAAATGCATAGAATTTAGTTTCATTTTTATTAGTTTTAGGGCCGAAGGTTAAAAAAGTGACACATGGCATCCCGTACAATTTGACTTTACTAAAATAGTACATAATCAGGCCATGTTGGGAAAATTGGCATAACTTTACCTTGAAGAATCCAATATTGATATAATTAGAGGGGTTGGAAAGAAGACACATAAGGCTACCACATAGCACAATTTTATACTTTGGAGAGCTGAAATCACTGAGATAAAATAGTTTCAACGTTAGCCTTATCAATAAGTTCAAAATCAAGTTCCAAAAGGTGTGTACTTTTTAAATTTGCATAATTTTTATTTGAAAATTAAGTTTGAATTGACCCAAAGGGCATTTGGAAGCATAGATATCATTAATTGTTTCCAAAATCCCCCCCAAACAAAAAAATTACACACTCATTAATCCCTTAGATAGATATACTATGACGCATGAAGAATAAGAAATGCAACATGATCACCTTATACTGATCTCAGTTTGGTGAAGGATAGTGTGATTAATGTACATACTATTTCATTCATACTAATAATTACTAGTAACACGTACTGATTTCTTCCAGGTAATACTCCATGCCAATGACAAATCATGACCAAGAACCACATGCATATGCCATGCATGCCAAAACTAGTGAGGAAAACATACATGAAACTCGGTACCTGAAAACAAAACCTGTTGTAGTTGTTGATCTCGATGTGATCTAGTTTATGCAAGAATGCAACAAAATACACATAGGTATAAATACAAAAACACAATAGAAATAACACTTCATTTCATTAATATCAAATAAATGAAATTTTCTTACAGAAATAATGGAAATAAACTAGCTAGGGCGCTGGTAGCTTATCTATGAGAAGAGATGTGGTGGCTACAGGCCTATGAACTCTATTACAATGAGGCTCGAGGGCCTATTTATTACTGAGAAACAATGGAAAACCCTAAACATCCAAAAACCTAATGCTAGGAGATGAAGCGCCAAAACTATGGGCCTCGTTTGGGTAAATTGGTACATCAACTTCCCAGAGACGTAACTTTGGCATACGATCTTCGTTTGACGTGCTCAATACCTTGTTAGAAATATCTATCCGAAGACTACAACTTTTGAGTGAGAAACATTGGTCTATAACGTATGTTGCTCTCGGCTTTCCCAAAAAACATCGTTTAGGGCCTCAAAACGGCTCTGTAAGTTCACGACCCGAAAAACCACTAAAAATATTAAGTTGTGCTATAATTAAAGAAACTAAAAAATTGAAAGAAAAAATGGTGGGGAACCAAGTGGAATAGGCGGGTGGCCACTAAT